>JAQFYC010003575.1:0-20250 GCA_034694165.1 Tomocerus mixtus
ACTTGAGATACGACTGAATAATGTAGTACAGTGAATACCAAAACGTAAATAAAATGCATTTACAAATAGGTGTAAGTGGAGTAAGTGCCTATAATACGTAGTAAGTATTTAGGTATATTATACGTAATGTAATTATTACTGTAGGTAATAAATGTATGAATAGCATTTCCACCTCCAGCCTGTGCGGTATTTACTAATTCCATAATATGTTCTCTGTGATGCTTTTAAGTATTGTATGTATACTAGAGTAGGGAAGAGAAAGATGGTTTGGTTAGGGCAGGTAACTAATAGACGGAGACTAGGGAAGGGGATAACGAGTGGCTATAGTGAGAACACAATGGGATTGGCGTTCATTGGAGGAGATGAGACTAAAACGGAAAAGTGGCTAACACAACGTGACTGATTCTTCTCAGATACTTTATATCATTTATTATCTTATCCTTCCATTCCCTAATCTCTGTCGGCACTCATTTCTTCTCTATAATACATAATCTGTTGTACAGTGATGCTGATGCGGTATCTCTTTCCACAGAGTATTTACTAATAGAAACACAACAATAATCACTCTTTGCATGTATTTTACTTAGTTAAAATGAGTTACAACGAAAACGATAAGGAAAATATACCTTCCTACACTACAACTTCCGTTTACCAGTTAAGAGCACATTCTTAAGTGCATACAGCCCTGCACTAGTTCTACAGGCAGGCGCAAATTAGTGCTCATTTTACAACAAAATACCTCTTTAGGTGAATATAATCTGCAAATATTCGTTCCACATAACTACTTATCTGAATTATGCAATGTGGCACGACACGACTACTGTTAACAGCTAACATAGTTCTTTCTATCTTTTTTACTAATTAAATAATTCCCTTTGATTTAGAGTTACTCCGACATAAAAACTGATTTTTGTTATAATGTCGATATATAATGTAATATGTGTAATTTAGAGTACCCAAATTCATTTGCATAGCACAGATAGTTACAAATTACCTGATTATTGCATAAGTTGTGCGAGATAGGTACTCAGTTAGATGATCTATGTACCTGCAACCATTTTTCGGGTAACATGCTTTCAGGTTTTGTATACTGTGCTCTGTGCTGTCTAAAATAGTGTGTTGCCCTCAACTTTAGAACAGTGAAGGATTATGCTGCATCATTTTTTGTCAAATGGGACTAGTAGTGGAAGAACTGTTTGAAAATGACTATAGCGAAAGTTCTATATTGTATTGTGGCATATAAATGATCAAAACGTCCAAGGACATGGGGTAGTCAAGAAAGACAAACGAGTAATTCAAATTCCAGTCGTGTCTACTCAGTTTGTCTACGTTTATAGATTTTGTTACTGTACACTGAACAATGTACTCGCTTTATCTTCTACAAATTATTAAGTTTAAATTATTTGCTGTACCTACTCTGCCTACCTTACTTTGTGTTGTGAATTGAATGACAATTTCTATAGGAAAATTTTGACAACTGTGAATAATAAATTAGGCTCATTATTTTTGTTGGAGTTTAGACTGAATGCATGCAGATGACGAGATTGAGGAGATAATATAAGTTAAGGCGTGAAAATATCCAGTAGCCTCTTCTTACCTTAGATATATTCTTTACACGATGCTAAATATTCTACTTCCGTACACAGGGTGGCATTTTGTTAGCAATTTTATGCGAATTCCTAGCTTATAAGTATAAGTACTGCTGTTAATAATAATCCATTTAAATAGGTCCGGCATTAATCTGTCAGATTTTTTGTTAAGGTAAATTCAATAAACTTGTGAGTACAAACTCCAAGGTGGCTCAAACACCATGCCATTTGAGCCACCTTGGCAAACTCCATATACACTATACTCTTAAAAGTGTTGTAAGTAATACATATATACATACATATAGTAATAGTATTCATGTTTCCAAAAACGAGTAAGTAATAACTAAGCAGCTATTTATATTAAGTAGTACATACCTTGTAAAGTACAGATTTTCATTATACTTATATAATTGACATGGAATTTTGAATATCATTTTTAATTAGCATTTTATACAATGAGCCTGGAGCTCTTGTAACTTTTGCTAACATTTTCCTCATACCAAATTTTATAGGTAATATTTATGTCATTTGCCATTAGTAGATCTCTCTCATTTAAAGTCTTCCCGTTTCCGACTGGATACGCTTTAAGCAAGCGTAATAAGTCACAATTTGTCAACATAAGAAACTACTTATTGTTTGCATTTATTATTGTCACAAGTTTATTATTATTCACTCAAATGACGTGATGGGATGAACTAGAGTAAACTCTTGCGCTCATCTCCAGCTTCTATTAGATGAAGAACAATTCTTTGCATCCGTCATTGCATTGACTATTAGTAAACGTACTGCTTATGTAATTAGTGATGCTCTTCTTCCTTAATGTCACTAACTATTTATTTGTATGGATATAATGGTTACAACAGCTCTAAGTGTATAGCATCTTATATAGTAGCATATATAGCGTTATAGAGATGTTAAGCTCAATTTATGCAATATTACTGCGTACTCTCTAGTA
Organism: Tomocerus mixtus; assembly: GCA_034694165.1. Lineage (NCBI taxonomy): Eukaryota > Metazoa > Arthropoda > Collembola > Entomobryomorpha > Tomoceridae > Tomocerus > Tomocerus mixtus. The sequence continues at coordinate 2,545 of JAQFYC010003575.1, forward strand.
TAAGGTAAGCTAACACAGAGTGTAGATCATGATGACTCGTTTACCTGTTCTAAGGGAAAAGGAAGCAAATGTAATGTGTAAGTAGCAGACAGAAAGAAAACTTTTCTATTTCCTTTATGCTAAATAACTATAACACCTATAACTATACGTAATACTTACTTATGTAGTAAGAAATGCGTAACTAGAGTAGAGTAATTATTGCATTGTTATGAGCTTAATTGTAGTTAGCATTGCATATTATGTCGTTAGCTTCAGTTTGAAATCCATCCATCATCCAGTTTTGTTTTAAGACAATAATATCGGTCATTGCCTTCGTATGCCAATTAGTGGCTGAATACTCACTATAGTGAAAATTCAGTAATAGATGCTATCCTTCACGAATTTTCACTGTTTTAGCAAAAATGCCTTAATTTTTAAATGTAGTAGCTATTACATAGCTAGCATATGTACGTACACGCTCCTCCTTTTAGTATATTACTTACTATCGTAATGGTGGTACATAGTATGTTAGAGTTAGGTAATATCGATTCGAACTTTGCAGCAATATTATTTGCAGTGCATTCCATGCTAATGTTTTTATTTGTAAAAACTTTGCCCAATATTGCACAGGGCAACACTAGATTCCAACACTAGAGAGAAATCATGAGTAATTGCTCTACTGTTATATTCACATGCTCTTTTACTACTCCTTAATGTATAACTTCAGTGCATAAGTACATTAGTATAGAATGTAGTATAGTATTTATTTAGTGCTCACTATACATACATTCATGGACCTACATAAGTACTATCTATAATGGTCCAGTAAAGATTTGTCATCGATCGTCTCAAAGTTCAACTTTGTTTGCAAGGATTCTTGAATCTGTTGCCGACAAGACTGCTACTGCTAATCCACAGACTGGATAAATATGCTACGTGTTGTGTACTACGAGCACTAAACTAACCATTACCACAACATCACATCATAAGACCTAACCAAAAATTACTTGTCACTTTTCCTCAACATACAGAAATAGAAGGAACCCAGTTGAGTTGACAGAACTCCAGTCAGACTCACAAGAAGGGAAGATGTGTACTTAAATAAATACATACAGAATACAATATGTAACAAATATCTACACTTACACAAATCATAGTCCTGTAAGTACTTACTACATGAGATGATACAAGTGCTGGAAATGAAATGTAAACGTATTTGTATTATAATGGTAATACTAATTGTAATTCATATGCACAAATGCAGATGCATACAGTATATATGTACCACACATACTGCATGTAATAATGTTATTACTTATGTTATAAATAAATAAATAGAGGCAATAGAACGGCTTGTTTTCTTACTAGAACGTGTTCAACTTTGTTCTAACTAAGTATACTAATATACATAATACTATGTCCATACATACATCCAGTTTTGAGATTTGAAGAGACACAAGACATACGTAATTCTACATGCACTAACGTAGGCAGTACAATGTTCACAAAGATTTCTTCGGAGTTCAGTAAAATAATAGAACTCAATTGTTTTCTAGGCGGAAAATAAACGTGAACCTGGAGCTGGAGGCTACGGCTACAGCCACAAGTTCGTGAGCACTTGAGCACACAAACTAATCCAACTACCAAACCACGATGACTCACACCCCATCACAAATGCAGTCATCATACACTAACAATAAGTATACTACATAATACACACTACTAATAATATGTATAACATGACAAGTCAGTGGGTAGGTGTATCTAATAGGTATATATCTATATCAACTCTGTAATACACATTGTGACACGTACAATAGTCAATTTAAACAGCAAAAGAAACTAAATCTTCTAAACATTGTTGTCTCTCGGTTGGTGTCCAAGTGACGTAACGGTGTACTGGTGTCCTTTCTTGTGTACATAAAATAGAGTCCTTGTCTCATTTGTCCTGCCCGGCATGCTGGCATGGTCTGACTTCCTTAAACCTTAATTCGGCTCAATAACTTCTAAGTCCACTACATATTCTTATGCAGTCACTATATACAATTTGCCTCGAAACATTTAAGTCCGCACTCTCAGCACATTTAATTACATTTGCATTCAAGGACTATGTAACTCTGCTATTGTCGTTTGGCCAAGGAATCCCTAATATGCAGTCTGATACCTAAAGTACCTAAGTGTTACTAAAAATTAAGTATCCTTCTGCTCAAGCGAAGATCCCTTCAAGGTACACAAGTGCACACATACATACATACTACACATTGCACTACTATGAATGAGAAAGGATGTGTATGGATGGACTTTTGACTTTGTTCATTTACATATGTCATAATAAGTGGACTAAGCCATTTACAAACACCGTTCTGTCATGGATGTGCTTGCTTTGCATTACTTTTCTTGTTATGAAATACATCTTTTTTAACGACAACTAAGAGAACTATAGGCCACGGAAACATTTGTTGCTCCAATTGTCAGACAACCCTTAGATTATATGCGTGGAACCTTTAATATCCAAACCTTAGCATACTGATGTATTAATGTATCGGCTATTACATGCTTGTCCGTCCGTCTGTATGGTCTGTCCGTTTTCATGATAACTTTTGAACAGGTCAACTTTTGTGAATTATGTTTTAACACTTTGAATACTGGGTACCCATTTTACATTTATGTCGTAGGCACAGGTGACCCCGCAGACACAGAGTCCCCTTATACTGTATTATAACCTTTAAACTGCTCAACCTTTTTGAGTTCTGTAAATTATACTTTCTTGCAGTGCGCAGTGGCCCAATAGGTATGAGTTTCGACTAAATACAGGATATTTTATTATATTTTGACTCATACATCCGTATTTGCTATGGTTTATTAGCTTAGCAACCAGTAAGCATGTACAATGTACATCTATGTCATTTGTGACTAAATAAGACTATTTTCCTTTATTTGTTTGCTTTTCAGTTTAGGAAAGAAACGATGACTCACGTCTAGGCGCAGGTATAAGGTAGTAAATTAAACTATAATAGAACTGGACATCTGTACTTTGCAGGAGACACCTACTACATAGTAGATATTATGTTATATGGGTAGCTAGAGTATTAAATAGCTTCACAAGGACACAGTTTAACAACCAATCAATTGAATTTTGTAATGCAAAATTGATGTATTTTTGTTTTACCTATTATAGATTTTAATCCCATACCTATGTGAATGCGTACAAAAAGTAGACTATTTTGTTCTATATGTAATATGTAATTGAGAACTAAAATATAAGGGGATACGGTCTCATCATTACAGTAATGCATGTATGTATACTTAGACATACGGGATACTAATAATATTATGCACAGATCATTATTATTACTTCAGCATTACTTTATATAAAAACTAAGCCTTAAACTTAATACTCTTAAAAATTGTAGTAACGCTCTTTCGATACGATTCATTGTCCATCGTGTTGATTACTTAACTCAAAGAAGTGTAAAAATGCTCTTGAGATTTCGTATGTTAAGCAGTAATGACCAATTAATTTGCAACATACACGGGAATTGCTTTATGCTTGCATCTGGGTAATAATTGTGTCTGTATCTACTTAGGCAGTGCATTCGGGGGCAGAAGAAAACGTATGCAAAAGTATTTTAAAATTCAAAAATCTCTTCTGAAATAGTCTGTAAAAGTTTTACCTAATGATTCTAATATATTGACATTTTAACAGAGATGAATTTATACGCTTCAAAATTCCATAATACTGTACTATACATCAACACTTCAACACTCACTCTACTGTTGTGTTACATTAAGTACTACAAATATTTGTCAATGTTTGTATATTTTATTGTATTTGTATTTTATTAGCTATACACATGCATGTAAGTTAAATACTTTCATAGCTGCTAGCTAGCATTTCATAATTTGTCTGCATGAAACTGAAGTCCCATATACAAATATGTAGCATCTCCTCCAGCCAGACTGAATGTCGTGTTTTGTTCTTATCAGTCTAAAACAGACAAGAAAAGATACATCCGTGAGTTTTGGATTCGTAGAGTTGCTTGGATGTTACCATTGGGCAGAAACTGACAATATGACACATTATTATCTAAAATAATGTGTTGTGAAGACTGGATGAGTAAGAACTAAGAAGGAGCATTTATTCGACAAACATGCATACACAACGACATGGTCTGACATAGGGACTATAAGCCGGTCAAGTGCGAGTGTAAGGAGGATGTGGAAGTGATCGCTTACTTTGCCAAGATTATCTCTCACTTGGAAAAATGGAATGGAAGGAGACATTCCTTTATGTAATTACCAACTACTTACATAAGTGTGTACACAAATAAATACGAACTCTAATGGTACCAATATCAATCGTATCCTAGGTCAACCCTATTGCCTACTATAGACACAATCTACACTACAGTTAGATAAAGAAGGCGTAATAGTGTATTTGTTATTTCATTTTTTAGAGACCACAGATAGAAAGAACAACGAATTTGTCGCCTAGTCTAAAATCTCACACTGCCTTGACATATAAATAAATAAATAATAAATGTGGTAGCTTAAAATTATAACTAAGTATGTGATGCTTTTTACTGGAGCCATTATATCAATAATATTTGTTTGCCCATGTTAGATAAATATTATGGAGATGCGTCTAATGAAGGTATACCTATAAGTAGTACTAGGTTTGGTATGTTGCTTTTTAAGTACTTTGGTTGTGAAAATTATGATCAAACTATCATTATCTCTATGTTAATACGCTATTACAAACGCCATTATCTGTAGTTATGTAATAACGTGATATCTTGCCAAAAAATTGGAAATGCCTGCAAATTGGAGTGTTGACAGACTTAAATCGCACTCATTACAGTAAACAGTTCCTTAGTTTTCCTTAGATCCGTTAAAAATGCTAACGTATAATATGCAAATGTCAGTATAATGATCATGTTGGTGATGTATATGCAGTTAATTCATATTAAGGTGTCAGTATCAAACTTATCAATCTGTGTCACAAACGCACACCCACAGTCTACTGTAAGTAATTTAGTAGGTACTGAGAAACGGAGAATAATACCATAGCCAATCGGTTGTGTGACATTTTTAAATTATCTAACGATGATACATAAATACCAATATATTGAATGTAGAACTAGACCATTACGTGACCAACTCTACATACACAATTATTTTAAACTTTCCTTAATTCTCATATCTTACTCATATCAAATCAAAACTTTATTTTTATAGTTTGATATAGTATTTGTATGCTTATCATTCATATATTTATAGATAGAATGAACTTGTCAAGTTCAGGTTCAAGTGCCTTCATCACTTGACGACACTGTTTGCTGTATAGCACTTGCATTTATTAGCAAGTGGAGCTGCAATTGCATTAAGGAATTATAGTCCAATACCAACTTTAATAGTTAGGTTCACACGTTCACGTCGTCAGTCAACTTCATTGTGATATTTGATCGGGATTTTATTACTGTGAGACAGTTTGACTCTCTGCTTTCCACATCCGACATCTCACATTATAGGCAAAACCAACGCAATCAACTGCTTGCACTGAAAGAAAGAAGGTGTGTTGTGCAACCGTTCTATGCAAAATTAAACGATTAATTTTACCCCAAACTACATATATTTTGCACTCTACTGATATGTATGTATGTAGTACATACTCGTAGGTCGTAGGTGGTTACTACAAACAAGTATGATATTAGTATAGAACACTTACTGATATGCAATATAAGTCGGAGACTGTCTCCTCTGTGTCTAAAATACAAGCAAATTAAAAGAATAATTTAATTATACTTCTGATTTGTGTACGTTTGTATGTAGTATTTGTGTCAGTGTCATGCAAACCCATTGGCTAGGGTAACCTTGCCTGCTCCTGGACTCCTTTTCAAACTTTTCTTGTTATTTCTTTCCGTGTCTCCATTTAAGCCACTAAAGAGGCGTATAAAAGCACTGCCGCGAGCTAGATATTCAAGCAGTAAGTGTGGATGAAATTTTTTTTAGTGGATTACAAATTACAGGAACCCCTCTGTTGGGTAACAGCGTTTGAGGCGTTGGCATGTATATTTTGTAAAATGATCTACTCGAACTCGACTAGTGTAAAAAGCGCATATTAACATCATTCACTTGCAATATAAATACAATTAGCTTTTCGGTTTATATCTTGCTTACGTAAAATATGGATAGATGAATGAATATTTCTTTCTCTTTTAGTATAACGTAACTGAGTTACAATGAGCAATAAAACATCAAACGACATTAAACGGGTTTATTAGCAGTAAAATATAATATTGATAGTTGTTATGTATTATGTAGTGTAGGTGCAAGCTTTATTAGTGCATAGAAGATATTGCATATTATATGATGTGACAAGTGCATCAGTCAGACGCTATAATTTAAACTGACTTAAGATATCATCCAATTGAAGGCAAAGATTTAATAGGTAATAATTATTATTGCTTATAGTTTCCCACGGTGGAAGCAGAAGTTATTAGTGTTCATAATATTGGGAGAATTAGTATCCCCGACCATGATTCATCTACAGTAACTTTAGTTTATTTAGGCTGAGAATGCAAACATTATTAACCTTTTGACATATATGCATTCATGAAGGCTGTTCCTGGGTATAATACATGCTGTACTTGTACACTACAGGGATCTATTTACAATAAATGATATAAACTTTTGCCCCATCACCACACATGTTCGAGAAAACATTCATGATGTTTAAAGTAGAGACCACTTCCAACTAAATCTTACTGCAAGTTACGATATATTTAAGAACATCACTATAAGACAGTGTATCAATAATTTATTTACAAAGGTAACAGCTAAGTAGGTAAAATAATCGTGAACTTGATATAATTTGTAGGTAAGCATGGAAAAATTGGCTGCGGGAATGATCTTTAAAAACTTAATTATATATTATCAGTATTAGAATTAATGAATTCATCAAAAAATATAAATGCAAATAACGTGAGGACAACAAATATTAATTAGTGTTGACTTTTATTATTGAAACAAATATCTGTAATGTTGATGTCGAATTTCTTAAAACTATAATGTACTTACTAACGTAGTTCAGTCGCTCACAAAATAAATTACAATTAGAATACCTATATTACGTGTAGGTTTCTCATTTCCTGGTAGTTTGTGTATGTAGTATTAGTAATACCTAAGTAAGAAATATAGTTTGGTAGCAATATACATAATTTTATTTCTACCTATGTATATAACATTTTCAAAAATTGCGAAGGTAAGCAGGCCCATTTAGTCAACACTCGTAAAAGTAATGTATTATACACGACCAAATGTAAATAAACCAACTTGTACGGTAGTACGACGCGACGGTACTGCGGATTCATACTTCCATAATTAACTAGGTTTTTAACTTAACACAGCTAACATAGGCAATATAACATCTAACTCTCTGTATGGACTAAACACTTACTCACTGTGTAAAGTCTCTAGGATATGTACACAGTTTAATAAAATGTTGATATTCGTACAAAACATCTCTAGAAGCTTTGGGATCCACATAATATTTTAGAAATTGATTTCAAAAGTTCTTCCACGAAGAGGATTTTCGGGGATCATTAAATTGCACCCTGTTCAACCTGCTCACCCCCTGGTTGGATTGCGCTAAGATTAGGTTAGGTAAAAAGCGCAAAGGGGGTGAACGGTGTGAGCAGGGTGAACATGGTGCAAATTACTATATCCCAGGATTTTCGCATGTAGTTATTTAATTAAATTGGGAGAATAACATACAGTGACACGCAATAACTTGAGTTACATTATGTTAGCACATACATACGGAACGACCGTACAAAAGACGAACCAATACATAATAATCATAATGGGTATTAGGTATACATAAACAGTCTAGTAGAATACCAATAATAATAATTCCTTTCGTAATGAAGGAAAAGTAGATCTTTTGGCTACAGTAAATAATACAAAAGTTTTTAGTCTTAAGTTTTTCACTTTGCTATATAGGTAAATTTTTATCACGTAAATAATTTATAACATCAATCGAGCAATAACATAGTAAACATCTCATTCATGAGCTTACTATGACGTCATTTGATTAAGACACTGTTACATTTTTTGGGTAATTTGGCTGAAAGTCAAGTCAGAATTATTTAAGTCAGACTCTTATCATGCAGGAAGACGCCAATAATTAGAAACACTATACAATATACAATCTAATAAATTGAAATGCGATTGTGAAGAACAGAACAGTCAATCCAGATACTTTAAACTATATTTACATTTCATATTTTGGACTACGGAAAAAAGTCTGCCGATTCACTGTTAGGTAAATGAACTTTACGGCAGCAGTATACCAACCAACCACTTCAACACTAGTAGCCATCTTATCTTGACTTAATTAATATCATTATTACGCATACTTATGTATGTAGGTACTGAATTTACTACAAAACTAACAACTATATTTGAGCTTCGTTTTCTAAAACATTTTACGAACTGAAAAGGAACATTTGTCACACACCTACAGACCCACATCTACTACATTATGTACATCTTGTAATCTAACTAGAATATTTTTGAATCGTAGAGATATGTACGTAAGAGTATCATTGCTAAATAGGTTTATAAAATTCTCGAGAGTACATACCTATTAGCCTATACGCTTAGCATCACTATTATTTTATTACTCTATACTTTGCAGTGTCAACAATTTCATACTCGTAGCCAAATTAAAGTGTATCTGTTAGTGTTTTTACCTAAAGTTTTCGTTTTTAAAAAAGATTGTTTAAACGGTTTAATTTGTTAGGAAGACACTCCAAAAAGTTTCGAATTGTGAGTCTTTTATGTTTTCGATTGGTACAAGAAGAATAAAACACAAGACAGTAGATTAATAAAAGTGCATAAATGTACCGAATACAGACAAATTAAACATTAAAAAGCAGTTTTAAAAATGAGTTTTCACTACAACTATTAATTATAATTATCAAAATGTTATTTTGTATTTTAAATATTACTAGGTTAATACCACGTCCACTATCACGATGAACGTTGTTAATATTTAGTTGAACAAAAGTATAATTAATTAGTAATTAGAAACTGAAATTGCAAGATAACAATAATAATGAAAGGTACAATTCACTGAACAAGCGCGAGTCGTAAGATCACGATCAAAGGAAGCGAATTTTGACTAATCTGAAGTATCTAATTAAACAATCATAAATTAGGGACACATCTATATTCTAATGGCTCATGACTCTTGCTACCACTATTTAATATCAAATCAGTAAGGAGTTAGCAACAATAGATCATGAATGATCAATCAAACATAACAGCGAACTCAACGTCAACGCAAAGTTCAACAATTAAAGGATGCTAAAGCTAAACATAATTATATTACGTGAGTGAAAGATATCCACAATATCTACTGTACACACAACTACAAAAAATAAAACTTTGATTTTAAATATATGTCACACTGACAATCAAATGCACTGATTACGTTTCGGGTGGTATAAATTAATATAAGTTTATAGCTTAATAGACTTTCATACTTCTGTATCTTTAATGGGGGTACGGGTTTATCGTCTACAAAGTGTCTTGATAAGTTTCATAGTTTTCTGCATCAGAGGTGCTTTTCTTGGCTTTATTTTTGCTGCTGAGGGTTCCCTAGAAACAGAAGGAGCAGGAGCAGAGCCGGCTCTGGAATCCGATGAAATGATTACTGCAGCTTCTTCTACGATACCAGAGCTTTTAGGACCCGAGGCGCTGCCGCCGGAACTGGCGCTCATCCCGTGCGCTCTTTGTACGCCTTTTTCCTCTCGAAATTTTAAACTTTTCATTCCATTTTTAATCTGTGCAATAATATGAAATTTTACTGAATAATTGCACTGAGTATACGTAAAAATATTCAAAGTTAATAAAAACTTAAAGATGTTGAGAAACTTACTGTGGCAGTTTTGCTTTTGCTGAACCTTGGCCCACCGAAATGCGTTTCTACGTAGGCCAATTTAGTCTTACGAACCGGCTCGGCAACCTCCACCTTACGTTTCATTTTGACAGTCAGAGATTGAAAACGGGCTTCTCTCTCGTCAACACATCGCTACACAAATGATTATTAATTAAAACACAATACTACATTGTACCAGTAAGATAACAAAGGATCATAAAAAAGTAAAAAATGTAACAAATATTGGATTTGACATTTGAGGAATTTGATTTCCAAGTAATATGTTTAAATAGGTTTAATTTTACTTACCAAATAAAGCTCCCTAAAAGACTCCAGCTCTTGAGGGCCTCGGCCACGAAAATCACGACTACAGTGAAACTTCCATAACTCGTCAGTATCCTCTGCAATGCATAAGATTACGATAACATACTTTAATTAGCTATCGTCTTAAAATCAGATTTAGCAAGCAAGTTTTAAAATACAATTTACCAATAAGGTATGGGTTGCAATCCTCAATGCCGTAAAGTTGGTTAGCAGTTGCTCTTTCTAACGCAGGTTTTAAAATATCATAAGGAACACCACCAGTGTACCCCAAATCTTGAATATTTTCTTGGATGACATGCATGCAAAGATCAAAAAGTTTAGGAACTTCTCCCTTTACTCCAGCTTTGTTTCCAGAGAAAACTTTTGTCCTGCAAATTAAACACATACATACAATTTGCACCTAAAGTTTATTTGTTTGTAGCATAGAACTTTTTAGTTTAATTTTTACAGTTTTCGGATTGAGTTCTTTACCTTTGATTCCTGCTGGACATCATGGTTGACAAAGCATCCGCCTTACAATTATCTTCGTAGAGAGCAGCTCTGGAATCTTCCCAATTACTTGGATCGTTAAGTCCTAAACTGCCTAAAGACAAGGGGACTGCTGATATTGGCTTAGGGAGTTTTGGAAGAACAGGTATACTCGACGCGGGCTTATAATTAGGACTAATATTAACCGTAGGAGCAATAATTGATTCCATTATTCCATTCTTATTTCTATTTTTCTTTTTTTCAGCAGCCAATTTATCAATATCACTTTTTCTCACTAGAGAAACGACATCGTCCTTCTTAGATGCAGCGGAAGGTGCAATCACAGATTTTTTTATCGATTTTTCTTTAACCAAGTCTTTCTTTTTCGAAGCGGACTTTGATGAGCTATTATCCAGGCAGTTGAGAACATCAGCAAAATTTAACCCTGACGTTGAATCTACTTCTCCCCGAATAATCAGTTTAGGCTTTTTTGGTTTAGGTGGTTCAACTTCAACCTTTGTTTTCTTCGACTCGGAAGACTCCTTAGACTTTTTGGACGAGCTCGGCTCCTCTCTATCACTTAATTCTCCATTATGTTTCCGCTTTCGGCTGTCTTTTTCTCTTTCCTTCTCCTTTTCTTTCTCACTCTGACGATCTTTGCTGCGGTCTTTATCTTTTCTATCGTGGTGAGATTCTTTAGACTCTTTTCTGTCTTTACTTTTCTCCTCGCGGTCTCGATTACGGCGTGAGCTCAAACTTTTATCCTCTTTAAATTCCGATTTCGATTTAGTTTTTACATTAGAATCTATATCCGCAGGATAGCTCTCATAGCCAGATTCTATTTTGGAGTTGACTGTGTTGTAGCCAGTTGAATTTTTGTGAGACGACGATCGATCATTGCTGAAATTTTCATAATTAGCCGATTCGGTTTTTATTTTCACATTACTACTCCCATTCTTATCAGAAGTCTTACTATCTCTTTGGTTGGACGAACGATCTCTGTCAAAATAATTTTCACCATCTCCCTTTACTTTCGTACTGCTTTTGGAATTGGAACTCGTTTTGCAATCGCGGGGTTTATTCCACTCTTTTTCCTTTTCGTAACTTTCATATCCGGGCTCCACTTTGATTTTTGAAATCTGAGTCTTCGATTCACTTGGTCTACTGCTGTTTTCCCTATCTTTACTACCTAGTCGACCCCGATCTCCGCCTTTGTCCTTATGCTTACTAGAATGCAATTTTTCACTGTCATTGCACTTAGACTTTTCGGGTTTGTCTCGCCGTTTCGAACGTTCCTTATCTTTGTCACATTCTTTATCACGATGTTTTGATTTTTCACTTTCTTTGCTGCTACTTTTCGATTTTTCAAAATTCCGATCATGCCGTTTGGATTTATCGGCATCCCTTTCTCTGTCCCGATCTCGATGTCTAGGTTTTTCGTTTTCGGAGCTTTTACTGTCCTTTTCTCGATGGTTACTGTATTTTGATTTTTCGGGTTCATACTCTTCATCTTGTTGTAAAGGTTCCTTTTTTACAATTGCTTCCTTACTGTGATAAATATCTTTGTCTTTTGAACTTCGTTTACTGCTGCTACTTTTCTCTCTTGATTGTTTATCATAGCATTTAGAATTTGAGCTCTTTCTTTGTTTTTCGTCGTCCGAAGAATCATACTTCTTGTCACTCCGTTTTCCTACCTCTATCGATTTAGATTTATGAACTATATTAGCATTTTCGATCGCAGGCTCCTTCGGATACGTGGTAGTTGATTTTGTTTTAGGACTGTGACTTGGGCTATCTGAATATTCGTCCTCTGAATGACGACTAGAGGATGCAGAAGACTTCGGTTCATATTTTAATTGATGTTCCAATTGATTTCCAGGTATCTCACTTTCGTCATAACTTTCATTATGAGTTATTGGTTCATGCTTGATATTAGGATACATATCTCCATGTTCTGAATCTGAACTACAGCGTTTGCGATTCCCATCTTCCTGAGTGTCAGAGTCTGAGTCAGATTCAGATGATGAACAGCTTGGTAGAATTTTTTCACTGTGTTGAGGAGGAACTGCTTGTGTTGGTACTTCGTCGTCAATGCATAATCGATCAGATACATCGGAATCTAAAAACATTACCACCATCGGTTTACAGTTAATTAATATAACTAACTAGATTTATTAATTCTGTAATGATTTCCAAAAATAAATATTCAAAATGAAGAAAACTGGTTACCCTGATCATCTTCGTCCATAGCTTCACTAACACTTTGTTGATCGTTGTGTGAACTAGCATCTTCATCACTGTGCCTATTGTTAACTTCTTTATCTACAAACTGTCCCACTCCGTCCTCGTCCCCTTCTGCCTCGTCATCTTCCTCCTCCTCCTCCTCATCATCTTCATCATTGGATGATGAGCCGCTATTCGAATCCGAGCCGGAACACTTGCTCTCTTCTGCCACCATAGCCTTCCATTGCCGAACTAATTTTCTAGCAGCCGAGCCGACTTCCCCATCATGCCGGCTCAGTTGATTCACAGTTCGGCCAATACCCGTTTCTACCAAATCTTGAGTTGTGATACGCAATCTGGTCAGTCTTCCAAGATAATGTAAAAGCTGTAGTATACAAAATAAAAAATTAATGTACAATTGTCCAAGAAATACCTTTAGTTAATTACTACTAGATATGTAACTCTGCAGATTATTAACTATTAACGCAAAAAATTAAATGCAAAAACTCCAAAAGACAGCTGTCAAAATATTCGCGGAAAATCGTCCTACAACCCCAAACAAAGAAAAAGCATGCATAAAAGTATCAAGTCTACTTCCTCCTTCTGGAAAATGAAACCATAACATTCAGTTACAGAATTTGGCATAGTTTTATTTTAGTAGTAGATCATTTGAGACCATATTGACAAAACTCGTAGCCTAGTTTACGTTTACATTCTATGTACATCAGTACATCCGTCCATGGTCATCCATTCCCAATTACTGGCCTCATCCACATTACATCAATAAATCCAATATAGAAGATTACATAGGTATTAATAATTACGAAATATATGCACACAATACACTAACGTCGTCAGCAAAGGCAAAATATTCATTTCATTCACTCAGCCAGCACGCGAAAAACTGTACGTTTAAGTCTAGTTCAAAGTTGTTAGTATGTGACTTTGATTGAATGACGTATTATTATGTGCATTATATAGGTATTCGCTTTAACTGTTAACTATACATTCTCTACACTCTGCACAACTATAGTTAAATGTAAAAGGTAGTTAGTTATTATGTTAAACTTATAATAAGTATCAAGTACATGTACTGTTATTCATAAAACTATAATAATTACATTTAGTAGAATACTTCCTATGATGCTACATAAATAATTAGTAAAACTACTGACTGTCAACTGTACTGTGATATCAACAACCATTCTATATTATTTAACTATATCGGGTGGAATGGAAAGTTTATGTCGTATGTTATGCACCCATTTAAATATTTGATAATTTAAATTTATATGTCTATGTCTATTATTGTTGAGTGTATTTTAATACACTTGAGGAGTGAAAAGAGAGGGATTGGCTAAATCATCTATTTTCATATAAAAGCCAAAAATAATTGTTAATTTAATATAAATTATCATATTGATTGAAAAAGAAATAGTTTACCTTTTCTTCGGGAGGATCCTTTTTAATCTGCTTTTGGCAATGAACGATCACCTCAACTACCGAAGGCATTTCCGCAACCTGGCTAACCATCATACAAATCAGTCAGTCCCCTCAACTTGAATAGGACACAAACAAAACAAAATAAATAAGTATTCACAGAAAAATGAAATCAGATGTTTATTGTAAACTGAAACTGCTGTGCTGACTGGAGAACTCAATATTTAGTAGACTAGTGTAGTTTAATCTAATGTAAATGCAATATGTTGAGCGCAGATTAAAAGGAACCTAAAATCAATTCTGTGTCATGTGCTATAAAAATATTTAATTTAAAACCTATCGTCTATCTATTTCCTTTTTCTATAATACGAGACATTACGTACTATACGTACAATTACAAACAAATACAAAATGTACAGTTTGTATTGTACAGGTACTCAACAACTCAACTCAACTAAATGTGCAAGTCTGGTTAAATTATAAATGGCTTAAAATAGTTAATGCTAGTTGAACATGGGTAATGTTAATGTAAAACAGGGTTTAGTATAATATGGATATAATATATGGAAAGGCTATTTTCCTATGTATTGCTAAATGGTATGCTAAAAGTATGCTTTCAGGTTTCAATTTCAAGTAAGGCTCCCGTCCTCACTTCTGCTCTTCCCCTCTATTCTACATTCACTATTACATTCATTATTATTCTACTTGACTTTACTACTATTACTCTATAAAATATTTCTACCTCTACTATTTTACTACAACTATAACTCTGTTTGTTATGTGAATTGCGAAGTACTACTATAGATATACATTATAACACAACATACATTAACAATTTTTCTTGTTTATCCCGTTGCGGCTCTTTTTCCTCTTTTAGATCCTCCTCGCTTTCTGTATACAAAATATACAGACGGTTGAAGCAGGTACCCAAATCCTAAATAATATGTCCACAAATTCTACTTAAACTATATCTATGTGCACTTTATATCTATATTTTATACTATAACGAAGTATTTAAAGGGCAGACTGTAAGATTTACTTAGAACTTTGGATTTAGATTTAGACTATATACAATTAGGTACCTAAACCTATTCTATATCACAAAGCAGACCTTAAAGACTTCTCTATAATATTCTATTGAAATATTTGTGTGCTTTTACTTATTGCACGTTGTTGTATGTAAAGGTAGACACACGTAGTGACATTATAGTGTCTTAGTGTATATAGAGAATCCAAAGAATTGTACTTGACGTACTTGACTTGACTTTTAGTTAACGTTAACATATGCCCCTACTTGAAATTCACACTTAACCACACAGACAACTTACAGCAATCGGCACTAAAGATTTGGTTTCCAAATTCAATTCACAAAATCTTCGTTTGAGGATATAATATTTTACTGCTTTTGATTTGGTTACTAGTAGGGTTCACTTTATTTTCCTAAGGGCAGACAAAAGGGAACAGCTTTTGTTTTATTCTCCTTAATATTATATTCTAAATATTGTACTCCCTTCCTTGCTACGAGTATATTTTGAGTTGCGTTTACATCTAGGATTTACTTACTTGCTTAGCTTTTGTGTACTTGAAGGTAATTGTAATAGAAATTATGGTTTATATAAACTATATACCATATGCACATATCCTTAATAGTGAAATGTAAAGTATAAACTCTCTACTTTAGGTAAGTGAAGTTAAACCTACATGTTTATATGTTTACGTGTAGATTTGTAGAATATAAGTAAGTAAGGCAAAAGGACGGAGAATGAAGATATGTACAGTTATATTAGCTTATACGTAACGTCTTACTGTCTTACGTACTAGTTTATTTGTTGGTGGATCTCTCAACTTCAACTCACTCACACTCGGCAATGCACTCGAATCCAATTAGAATTTTACATTCAGTATACAAGGCACACAACGTAACTACTGTCTACTGTACTAGTAATATTTAGTATTCGTAATAGAACACAGATCACGAATGAACACTTTCAGTCTATTAAGTAGATAACGTATATAAGGTGTAGTGTGTATTAGTGTATTGTATATACGATCAAGACAAATCCATTCAATTCGTTTGAATATTATGCTAATGCGAATTCATCGTAAGATATAGTATACTACGTGTGGTTTGCTTAGCTTAGGTGCGAACTAGAAGGATCTACTACGTATTGCTCTACTCCTTCGGCGAATTGACTTTCTAGCTTGCTTTTCTACTAAACTAATCTCTATCTATCTCACTTGAATGTATTACCCACATAATATTGTAGAATAAATGCAATGCAGCTATCACAACAATTTAAGTGGGTAAAGAAGGACGTTTAACGCACTTGGCCATCTTTATTGTCTGTAGGTACCTATGCAATGTATGTGAATGTGATGTGTATGAGTACAGTAACAAGAATTGTGTTGTAAGTAGGTAGTTCTACGTTACGTGGGGAATTCTATCTATATATTCACATCATCCTTTCCTTTCTCACACACACATGCTTAGTCGGTTTATATACGAGTCTTATACACATTGCTACTTATCGTTACTATTTTACTATTAGTATTTCAGAGGAAAACACAGAAAAGCAAACGAGCTAATCCACTTATATGTACATGCTCACTGTACTGTACTACTGCACTGTTACTTATATAGTTGATATATCTATGACTAGACTACTGTATACTGCAAATGCTTACGAGATAAATGGGAACGACTATACGCACACGATAGCAAGGCGATATTCTTGATATTTTCTATTGTTTTCCACACATTATATGCTTAATGTTATGTTTCAGTATTATTCTGCTTTTTGTAATGATCTACTTATATAACAATCTGCCCGAGTGTGCTTTACTACGTAAGCGTTTTTTACCGTACCGTCACATAGAAGTGGATAACCATTAAAGTATTATGTATGTATACTAATAGTATACGTAGTAAAGGCATGCGGACTCATAAATAGGTATTTATATATTAAGTATTTACGAGTGTGTAATTTATTAGTATTGCCGACAGAATTCCGCACAAATGTATAGCTATCAGTAATTGCGAATTATTATCATTGGGAGAGACAGAGTACATAACACAATAACTTACAACACAACTACATTTGTAATGCATAATGCATTTACCAGTAAAAGACTGAATCTTTTATAGGTATGTAATTCTTTGCCATTGTCATATATAGTATACAAGTTAAGGGATCATCCATAAATGACGTCTGCGATTTTAGGCCCTTTTTGGACCCCCCTCCCCCCATTGTCTGCCATCGTCTGTTTTTGTGTACCCCCTCCCCCCCTAATGACGTCTGCAATCGACCAAAATTATCAAAAGTAGC
>JAQFYC010003576.1:0-20248 GCA_034694165.1 Tomocerus mixtus
AGAAATTTTTTCCTGCACTTAAATGTAGATAAAATCATTCAAAGATTTTAGTCGTATAAATGCTCTATCTTTTTCCTCGTGTCGTTTTAGCCAAAAAGTACTTAAAATACCCCAAAATTTTTTCGCCCTTACGGGCGAAAAAGTTTGGTTTTAACCGCGTTCACATTTACGCTACATAATTTCCCACAATTTGACCCTTTGTTGACACACCCTTTCGATTTTCTGGTCCGAAACCCATTTGGAGACCTCCAAATATACCTAGGTCGCGCATGCCTGAATCCTGGTGGTGTGGTGGTGGCATATTAGATGTAAATAACTGAAAAAAATTTCGCCCTTGCGGGCGAAGGCGTTTTTATATCAATTACTACATTATTTTGGGGAAATATGACCGCACGAGATTTCGACCGTGCTTGCACGAGATTTTGTTGGCTTGGCAGATTGTAGGACCCTGCTGAGAGGATCCGATTACATACAGTTCCGCTTACATGTTATCTTGCATGTATTCAAGTTTCCTTTTGTGCACAGGTTTTCAGTATGTTAAGTTGTGTACTGTTAACTTTTACATAAATATATAACATGGAGGGGAGAAACCATTTTTCGTAGGCACATCTGTTTTATTAAAGCTAATAATAACTGTGCCACTATTCTACTCAAAACTGACTACAAAAACATTTATGTTATATAAATATAGTGTAATCTATTTACATACACAGTCTACTTTGTCATATGCACATAGCACAACTTACAATGGCATAATTATTGGATATCATCTCAGTTTGAGTTCTTCGTGCAAATTCGCTGTTAATTACTGCTTTGATTTGGTTAAAATCTATACTTTCCTAACGAACTATTATTGTGTAGCATAGTTATTAAGTAATTGGTAGGCCTAATGTTCTTAGAAAATTGTACATCCATCCACATTCTCACCTCTTATTAAGCATTGCAACCTTTTCAACAGTTTATATATACACTTGGATTACATTCTACACTTGGACTACTACTACTACTAATATTAATAATGAATGAGGACACAAGAAACGATGAATCAATGCAACGCAACAAATATTTCGCTTAAACAAATAACATAGGCTTCAGAAATTTTCATCGCATCAAAATTAGCATTTATTATCATACAGTTTGTTACAGATCAGTACAGTTTCTTACACAATAATGTTTGCTCATACTAAGGCCCTCAGTCCTGTAAGTACAAGCCCCATAAACAGTATATGTGGCGTCATTTATGGTGAAACAAATTACAGAAGTGATTTGGTACCAGGTTAGGTAATAACATTATGTACATTCTCGTTTGAATAACATTCTTTAATTCTCGAATATTGTAATACTACATGCTTATACCTAAATGGGTGAAAAGTATATTCACTTCTGACCTGGACTTTGAGTTTAGCACTTTGATGATCACAGAAAGTTTCACATTATAAATATTGGTTACTGTATTTAGTTAATTAGTCTAAAGCGTTCTATTGCTCAGTCTTAGTCAATTAGTGTTCGCAATTCGATACGGGTAAAAATGACTTACTTTTTAAAACAATTGTCTTCATTTCCCTAGATAAGGCACTAAGACAGTACATGTTTCATTTTTCACAGGTATTAGAAGTATATAAAAGGTGAGCTCGATCGATGATGGGTATAAAACATAAAAAAGATTAGATTCAGTGTACAAGTCATTCAAATGAATTGAATATTGAAGTGTGTACTAATAGTAATGGTCCTCAAAATATATAACAATTGTAAAAATTTCATTTTTTTCAATTAATGAGAGAATAAAAGTTATAAAATGTTTTCCTTCAGATCAAAAACTATAATACAAATGATATCAAACAGTTATATTTGAGACACAACACAATTTGGACGGACATAATTGAGCATATTACAAATTAAGCCTTAATTACAGACCACATAAATTAATTATATTAACACAATCAATCAATACATAATAGAATAGAAATAATATTTAGATTCAGTTTTTACTATTTTTTAGTTTGTATAGAGACATTCAGACGTTCCCCAGCCAGCCACCATCCTTAAAACTCTATCTCTCTCTTAACAGAGTTGATGCAATCCACGCCGACAGAAGTCATTTCCTTTGTGCCGCTCGACATGCAACGGCTTGGAGACTCAAATCTATTGAAAAGATAGTGCAAAAGTTTGAGAAAAATAGTCAGGAGAGACAACATTACCGATAGAGAGTAGTGAAAATTAGAGAAATGAAATAAAACGTGCTTGAAAAAGTATCCAGGTGTAACCAAAACACCAGTCATTATCATTCGTATGCTTAAATTTAGATATCACAGATACTAGACTTGCAGTGGAACTAATGCAATATTTATATAAAGAGGTATATAATAGTATGATACTATTATATACCTCTTTATATAAATATTGCATTAGTTCCACTGCAAGTCGTCCTATATGTTTTAAGAGACTAAACAAAGGGGCAAATTATTCAAAGAAACCAGGGCACCACTTATCCCTTAAAACTTTCCATTTTGCAATTGGTTATTAGATAGATTAAAAACCTTGTCATTTACAAACAGGAAGAAAATAATGTCAGATTAAGCAATAAGAAAGAATTATAAATTTAAACTGCGAAGAGTAGATATCAAATTACAAGAAATGCAGAAGATGTAAGAAAATCGACTGAACCTATTTTACAAACTACTGTTAAGCTTACTCTCCGGCTACTCTTTCTGCCTGACAAGTTATTTACAGGATTATATGCTTTTTTTGAATAAATACTGTTGCCGCAAATCAAAAAATACTGTTTGAGAAAATTAAATTGGTTACCGCAAAATAACTGAGGCATTATCTTCCAGCTTGAAATAGCCACCAGCTTTTAAGGTATTGTACCATCGAGAGATTGCAGGATACCGCAACAACATATCGTCATCAACAATATCGTTTATGGCATAGTACACTTGTCTGTCGTTGCTTCTAGGCTTCTTCCTGTTATTATTTTTTAAATATAAAACTGTGAAAGTTGTTACATTATATACTGTGCCATATTCAATAACATTATAAAATTTTACCCGTCGATAAAGACGTTGGCCGAGACACAGTCTTCGTAAATTGAATCTTCATCGAAATTACTAACAGCTGTACCAAAAGAGAGTCGATCGTCATCGTCTTCAGAAACATGAGCATCCAAACTGAGATCGGATATGCCTTCCAAAGAACAATCATGTTCGGACAGGGTAGAATTATGGCTTGACGTTGTGCTTGTATCTAATATAGATACCGAATCTCTGTAACCCCAAACTTTCGTAAATTCTAATTCAAGTTTCTTCCGCGGCGACGCTTGGTTAGCATTGCTCTCTTCCCCATCACCGATAACGGGTATGTTATTGTAATAAGTGTCCACATCAAAATTGTTATCAGAATATTCATTAATCTTCACATCCTTTTTTGACTTGTCACGTGAAGACTCGTATGAAGAGCATGGACTGGCAAGACGCATAGATCGAAGTTCTAAAGACAGAAAAATATGTATAAATACAAATCCATTAAAAATCGACCCACAACATAAATGTCAAAAGAAGGAAAAGAAATGTTTGGTATAATAATTATAATCAGTCAAATTAAATTATTACCATCAATTAGACGACTAATATTATCATGTGACGAGGCTTCTACATTATTCATGTCATCTTCCATCATCCGAATTTCGCTGGATGTTGCCTTATCCATTGACCAGCTGGACGATCCAATAGTGGTATCAAAATCATTGTGGATGGTGTCATCCTCTTCCTACAAAGATATAAGTGTAACCCTTTGTTATCAATATTAAAAATTATACCAGATGTCTGTGTGTTGAATAACTATCAGTTATACTTACATATTCGTTCTCTTTAGCTGTGAAAAACTCCTCAAGTAACTCAAGACCATGAGGTGTCTCGAAGTTGGTGTACACATCCAAAAATTCCCAATATTCATTCCAAGGAACGTCCCATTGCTTAGCATACTTCCGCCCAACACGTTCCAAGCCCTTTCTGTCATCTTCGTTACGAAGGCTCATGTCCAAAATCGATCTAGAACTAAGAGACTTTGTTGGCGTGCTGGGAAGGACCAAGTCTCTAGGTGACTTCAGAGGAGACCCTGATAAAATTTTGACTGGAGAGCCGGTTGGAGATGCAATTATCGGCGTGCTCCAGCCTCTTGCAGTAGGAGAGCACACACCAGGACTTCCAAAGGGACTCAATGGATTTTCAGCAACTCTTCTTCCGGAACTTTCTCTAAGAAGACGATAAAATTCCTTTGCTTTCTCTTTTCTCATTGGACCTGCGTATGAAGTAATGTTGGCATCTTCCCGTCGTTTCGACAAAATGTTTTCCAGTGATTTGGATGAGCCATTTTCTTCTTGCTTAGGCGAAAAGATTTCCTGTGATTTTGATGAGACGTCTCCGTTCTTAGGAGAAGCAGCATTCATCTTCCTAGGGGAAGAATCTTGCTGGGGTTTTGATGAGGCGTCAACCAAGGACTTCCAAAAAGGGTCAAGAGATTCGTCAAATGGCGGTAATAATACCTCCTTCATTATATAGAAAATACGCCAATTAGTAATTGATGGGGCAGTAGTGATCAAAGTTCAAGAATATTAGCACACAAAAAATTAATTTTACCGATATGTCGGCGAATGGCCCCAGCAAGTCTTTTGGGAGCTTGCGTCCAAATGACCTCCAGTCAGCGTAAATTCCTACACGAGGAGTAGCACTTACAACTCCTCTCCATATCGGGACAATGTAGATCTCTTCTAAACACTGTCTTATTTCTCTTTTCGTAGTAGCTGAATTTCCTCCATTGCATCGACTACCGGCTATCTGCATTTGAAACAAGGACATGTTGGTACGTAGGCAAAAATGAAACATGGAAAATTTGATAAAGAAGCCTTCATGATACGTACCTCGTATGGTGTCTTATCTTCGTTGTTTATCGGGGTTAAATTGCAGAGCGGATGCTTAGTTAGCAACCTCACAATATCTATCGAATTAAATTTTGCGGCGAAATGTAAGGGTGTCTCCAGTATATTTTTATCCGGCGTGTTCAAATACGATATATTTACGTGGACACAACGATCTCTGTAAATAAAAAATAAATGATATTATATTTAAACAATAACTTGAGAAAAATATTCATAAATATGTTTTTAATGGTAGCGATTGTATTTATTGATTATACATTATTTTTTACCTAATGGTGTTTGGATCATTGCTGGGAGCTACAAGCTGAAAATATGAAATCTTTGAAATTGTTTTCAGCACCAATTTTGCAGCATCCAAATTGTTAGACTGAGCTGCGGCGTGAAGAGCGTTCATTCTTGAGCCGGGGAATACAACAGTTGGCAAGTCGCAGTCAGAACACAGCAACCGTGGATTTAATTTAATTGCATCTACTAACTGAGTGTTAAGATGCGCCTTAATATACGTATTTAGTTGCATAAGTGCTTGAGGGCTCGGAGTAGGAAACTGATTGGTTTGCTCTTCCGAATTACGTTGACTATGATTCCTTGCTGAGTTAGGGAGCGATGCCCTACCTATAAATATAGTTAATTGAATAGCTTGATTAAGACCAGTTATCTAGAATATCCACAAAACGGAAAATTAAAAATTATAAGACGGTTACCTTTTGTTCCTGGCTGAACTTTTTTAGGAGTTCCCGAATCTGCATTGTTAGGAGATTTCATAAAATCAACAGCTTCTTCATAAGTAGAGAACACTCGAAATCTAGCGTGTGAATTTCGTTTTAGAAGAGGCTGCAAGTCTTTTAAATTGTTCACCACCACCGGTTTATCTAAAATAATTAAAAAACAAAATTAAAATTCTTTAGTTATATAGGGAACCTCGTAAAAACCTACTACACAGGTATATTAATTCCTCTCTTGCAAATTAAAAAAATACTATGACTATACTACGTGTTGCGCAGGGAATTTAGCTTTTAGAATATAACATACTTCTGTACCATTTTCTTCGTTGTTATTTAATTTTACTTCCAGATAAGTAGTTGTGTCATTAAAATGTAACGTCAGTCACAGTGACTGATTGTGAACTTTCAAGAAAAGCATACCTTACCCAATCATACCAAAAATGTCCAATGTCTAATACTGTCCGATTGATAACCATTCCAGACATTGATTCTTTCATTCATACCCCAAATATTAATTCAAGGAAACAAACTACATATATATTCCATACCTTGGGTTACTGCACTGTCTTCATCGGGAATTACTATCGAGAAGTACACAGTCTTCTTTTCCGGAGTGGCCGCCATTATGGTCCCAATTACTATCTGAAAGTAAAATAATTTATTAAAATAATATTCCTCAGTCAGTAATAAAAAATGTTTTATTAGTCCGGATTTTCTGATTTAATTGTGGAGCATTCAGCGTTGCATTTGACATTTAGGCGCTCGTCTAACTTATCTTTTAAAAAACTACACAAAGTATCTATGCTAGTATAATGACAACAATTAACACTTAATCATGGCTTGTGTTAACTTACTTCAGGTATATTGTCCACCTTTCTAAACTGGCAATTTTAAATGTGGACTTATCACTTATTCAAAGTTGAAAGTCCCCTATCACCTGTTACTTTCATTCAATATTCAATGTTCATCGACAAACACTTCTACTCTGCCCAAACAGTTTTGATAGGCATCTGCGATATTTAAAAATTGTAAATAAATGCAAGGCAATATCCACGTTAACATTTGGCTGAAAACTGACAACTGACAAACTGTCAACTTTGCAACTCTACATTTTTGTCTATTGTGTAAGCAGTACGTCAGCTGATGGCTGACTATCATTCATGGGAGACCTTTAAAAAGTAGGTAAGGATTTATTTTTAATTTTAGTATTACTTACCTGAATAATGACAAAGAATATTGACCGTAGACGCTAACAACGGAATAGACCGTTGAATTTTGGATATACAAATGTAAAAATTAATTTTATTGTGATTTTTCTGGATGTTGTGCCTATAAGAAGTGTAACGTCTATTCGGCAAAAACGCAATGCCACGATGAAAAGCA
Source organism: Tomocerus mixtus (assembly GCA_034694165.1). Classification (NCBI taxonomy): domain Eukaryota; kingdom Metazoa; phylum Arthropoda; class Collembola; order Entomobryomorpha; family Tomoceridae; genus Tomocerus; species Tomocerus mixtus. The sequence continues at coordinate 7,039 of JAQFYC010003576.1, forward strand.
GAGCACTCAGCAGAAGCACACTCAGCGGAACAAACTTTACCAACTAATGAATGAGCCAATGAACCGAGCGCGCACTTATAGGTATAAAATCTACGTCGGCAACGGACGAGAAATGAAAACAATTCACGAATGGTAAGGGCAGATTTCGTACACATTACTAAACAGAGAGGGGATCGAGATAGGGGTTTTTCTTTCAAATATTTTCTTTTATAAATGAGTCTGGAGCACACAAAATAAACTTGCAGTTCAGATTTGGTCAAGGGTCTGGATGTTTCCCTATGTAAAAACTACGCGAAACGCTTGAGGCGCGCTTTTTTACATGCATTTGACTCGATGTGGCATGTGGCGTTACCTGCGCTCTGTAACTCCTGCAATAGATGTATTGTCAAAGGTACCCCAACGAGACTTATCAACTTTTTGGATCCCCTTATAACATGGTAGCAAATGTGTATCAATTGAAAGCGCTAGTAAAGGGCTTTCAAACAACACTAATTTCATTTTTGTACGGTGCCCCGTTCATGAGTAATCAATGGGATCCGAAAAATCCGAAAATCGGACTTTTGCATTACTCTTAAACGGAACACCGTAGAAAAATGAAATCAGTGTTGTTTTAAAGCCCTTTACTAGTGCTTTCGATTGATACACATTTGCTACCATGTTATAAGATGATCCAAAAAGGTTGATTTGTTTCGTTGTCTCGTTGGGGTACCCTTGACTGACAATGACAATACGTCTATTGCTCGGTGTTAAGAGAGCTCAATCAGCTAGCATCTTTTTACGAGATATTTATCTTTTGGAGGCCAAAATTACACAGGGTGATGATATAATAATATCACAGTATAATTAGTCCAGGTAGATACTTGTTTAAGAGCAATGTTAATCTTCCCCCCTTTCAATTCCATCCAATCTCGTTTTATGGAAAGTATAGATTCCTATTTCGTTTCGAATATCAAATATAATATTGTGATATCCTCGAATTGATCCCATCCCACGTTTACATGAGTCGTCGGGTCCTGCTTTTTTCCGATCATCCTAATCCTAATCCTACTACTATGGAAGAAGATGTATTTATGCATGTGCAGAGCCCATGATAATGATATCCCGTTTCCCACCTTCATTGTTGCATTAAATAGAGGTTTTTGATTTTAACGACCCACAATACAATGCCATCGCAATTTCGCAATATATTTATCTATCTATCGTATTTTTTCTAATACACCTACGGAAGTCTAATAAGTCTTCATTGAGGAAGAGGTATTTAATACCAACACTGCGTTTATTATATGATTAATATGGATGCTTATACTGACAAGCAATAAATAAATGCAATTATCTTTTTGCTCTGGGATTAATTATTAAGTGGGCTGATTTTAAAACGAATGTAAATAAATCTGTAGCATACCACAAAGGGGCCTTGTAGGTATATGTATTAGAAGGGAGGCATCCAGTAGAGAGGGCCTTGAGAAAATCCGTAAGTCACAGTCACAGTCCAAGAAGAATTTTATTATTTGAGAGATGATTATATTGCGAATGAGAGAATTAGTGCCTAATGCAATGCAATAGGGAGAATACGCTACTCTACACTCTAACGCCACTAATATTACACTACCTACTTTACCTCCTCTTTTTAGCGGGCTTTGCCCTTACCTAGTTTGCCATTACCATGCCGCTTGCCACAATTCTCAAATCTCATCTCATCCCACACAAATAATTCTCTCCAAAACCCTATCTCCCTATAGGATAAATATGTTACTCAGAGAAATTATGAATATCCAAATGAACTATTTTTTAGCATCAGCAATAGCAGCCACTGGCCACTAGTAGAGCCATAAAAAAGTTATAGAGGATCACTTTGAGAAGCAGGAAAACTGGCAATAACAGTAAACTACCATTTGAATATGATATAAACGTCAATTAATAATTGTCTGACTTTCCTAATAGGTATACAGATATATCAATTTTCCACATTACTAATACTTAATACAGCTGCCAAATGAATTATGGCAACTGAAACATCGCATTAACTTGCTAAATTAAAAGAATTAGCAATTTAAAAGTGCCAAGATCGGTCTACTGGCGGAATGATCAATGGACTACGACACAATATTATACAATAGAGTATTTATTATGTTATGCAATGTACAACAGAGAACCAATGCATGAAAGGCGCCTTGAAAAACAATCATAACTATTCACTAATTCAATATGCAGAACTTACTAAACATGCTTATATGTACAGCTATGTATGCCAATTAACTTATTATAGCATGGCACAATAAAATAGTGAATACTTTAATTACTAATTAAGAATGTGAATACACACTAATTACTAATTATGTACTATCCATGTAGGTATCCGTAAAAAATATTATCAACTAAATAACTACACATTTCTTTACTTCTTTCAGTAATAACAATACGTAGCTGTGAAAGTGATATTACCATTATATATAGTATACCTACCACCGATTTTAAACAGTATATTATGCTTCGAATGTGATAAGAAACATCCATTTGCCGCACATTTTTTATATATTTATATATATTTACTTCTAAAGCACTAACAATAAATAACATTATGTACTAGGTATTATGATTTGCATAGTGCATATAGATACTTATGCAAAATAATTCAATTATTACAAACTCAATAACAAAGAGGTAAAAAGGAACTCAACATTCTGTTCAATAGATCATGATAAATATAATATATAGCTGCTACAGACTAAAAGTGCTGATAACTGTTAACACACTATGGTGACATTTAAGACTGAATAACTGATGACATATCATGCAAGTCTTGCAAGTACAAAATAATAACTACAAATAATAATAAACAACAATAAAAATTAACAAATGACAATAGTATTAGATAATGCTTAGGATAGGAGCAAATATTTAATATCTAACTATAAGCTTAAAAGCTAATCGAATGGTAACTGCAAACCAAAGAAAAAGACATGCTAATATAAATATCTTAAGCTATGCATTTCAATCTCAAACAGCAATTACAACATATTTGACTAGGTAAAAATAGTTAAAGCATTATCGTTACACTAATTATATTGCTCTGCTATAATCTACTTAATTTTACATTCTATATTCAAAAAACCCCACACAAAAATTTAGGCTATGCTAAATACTCTGTATTTTAAATTTAACTATTCTAGACACTATAAATTACTTATATTAATGAGTATTATTATTCTGATGAGAGTCTTTTTTCGTTCAGTGTTACTTTTGATTCAGCATCCGTAACGCGATTTTTGCAGCTGCTTGTTTCGCCTGTTTCTTACTTGCACCAAATCCGACGCAATCCTTTCCGTCCACTTTGACACTAGCGACTGAAAACTGTCTGTATGGATCATCCTGGCTATTGACGTCAGTGAGTGACCTGGAGTACAAAAAAGGACAAAAATTACTATCACACGCTTGGTGTAACTATAAGTTAATAATGGTCAACGCTAGGTATAATTACAATATGACAGTACAATACGATGCATAATACTCAAATCATTTGTTAGCTTACATTGGATGCACTACGAAATACTCAAGAAAATGGGTAAATGAATCGTAAAGAGTAAAATATATAATTAAACATACTTAAACTGGACGCCCTTAATTCTTTCATGAAGCTCTCTTACAGGAGCTATAGGTGTAGAAACTGCGAACGAATCTGTTTCAACACACAATTTTGGTTTTACATATAGGTACATCTTAGAATGTATAAATAATGATTAAAATCGGTTTCTGACTTACCTATGTCGCTTTTCATGAGTCTATAAAATATTTTCCAGGTTAAGTCTAAAGACATTCCACTGTCTAGATATACTGCACCAGCAATTGATTCAAAAAGGTCCCCCAGTACCTTTGGCACTTCTACTTCTTGGGCACAAGGGGTCTCCGAATCATTCAGGAGGCTAAACTGTGAGAAATGAGAAAAAGTATAGGCATTAATAATAATCGTCAATTTCTTAAATTTGCAGTAAATAGATAAACGTACATGCCCTGTGACAGCATGATTGTTATCTTCTTGGTAAGTGACAAATGTATCTATCCCATCCTGAAGTTGTTTTGAAATGGACAGTAAGAACTTTTGGAAACCGTATCGTACTGCTATCGACCCAAAGGTAACGTTGTTGACTAACGCTGAACGCAAGTCGGTGAGAGCACCCGGAGTTTTGGCAAGTTTAAAATTATAAATATGATTTGTCACCAAAAAATCTATGGGACAAAATCAATGTTGCAATAATATGTTTGCATTACGTCGCTTTGCATACTGTAAATTAATGAATTACCCAAAACGGCGTCTCCAAGAAATTCGAGACGTTGGTAACAATTTGTTATTGTATTTTTTAAGTATCCTGGATGGGTGAACGCTTCTACTACCAACCACTTGTCATTAAATCTACAAGGTTATAATTCACCACATACATTACAATATTTCATTAACTAATACAAGTTGAGATAGTATTTACAAAGTTCTGCAGTGATATTCTCATAGCATTCACTAACCTGTACTGAATGAGAGCCTCTAGTTCATCCATCATCGGTAGCAATTGGAGCGGACTAGTTATTTTACTATTTGTTGGAATGTTGGTCACTCGATTTGTAGGTATGGGTCGTTTATAATTAATTATTTCGCCAGTGGAAACAGGGGCACGTAGTCCTAACCATTCCATGAATCGTAACGCCCCATCAATACCGGCATTCATGTAGTAGACTCCAATCAACGCTTCGACACAATCAGCTATTTTCTTATCTCCGAGTCTCGTGTGTGTGAACGTTGTGTGCTTGGGAGAATGACACAAATTCACATCTCCGGATTTGGTAACTTTATTTACCAGTTCAGTCACGCAAATTTTCTGAGTTCACAAAGCAAAAGAAGATTATACTCTTTATTCCATCAGGAGCATTATTTTTTAAATACTTAGTAGTTACCTGAAGATCATCTTCAATATTGTCGAAGATATCATAATTTTTTTCTAACTGTATAGCAGCTAACGATACAGCATTTGGCACACATTTGCCTGGAGGGAGCCAAGAAGTCTCAGGAATAAACACCCCGCCGCTTAAATAATCACCCAAATTTTTCTTAGTCCCGGCAACGTATAGGTGACGATTTGAAATTAACTTAGTCCTCAATTGTGACATAAAGCCCTCGTCATGTTCTGGAAATTCAGTAAATATATGACTAGTGACACAGAATTTAAGGAACGAATCGCCGATAACTTCCAAATTCTCAAGACTGAAGGCTTCCTGAGCCTTGGCCAGAGTTAGGGCCTATAAAGATATGAGCAATATATATTAATATTAATGATGAATTAGTCGATCATGATTTGTTTTAGAATCCAAATCTTTAAAATAAAAACCAATGACATTATATATTATAATGTATTCAGAATTCAGATCACCTCCATGACAGCATCAGCCGTGGGTCCAGTCACTACAGTAAAGTTTGTTGGTAAATCCAGACTAGGAAACTTTATATCCGAAATTTTAAGCAAAGCTGAAAAAAAATATTGCAAATGTATACAGTCTAAGGCCTAATAATGCTACGTTGTGTCACATGTGTAGTGGGACACAATTATCACAGCAGTTAAATTATTGAATTTCAGATCAATAACTTACAATTAATAAGATGCTGAAGTTGAACTTTATTTTCAGAATATGCGGATGACCGAATCTGTTGCCATTTTTGAACCGATTTCCACGATCTGTGACTTGCTATTAAGCTATCACTTATTTTATTTGGATGGACATAGTCCAAATGAGTCAAATCGACTGTATTGTCTGATTCCTTAATAAATTCGTCAGACCGAGCATGTGAAGTACCACAAGACCATTTATCCGAGTTCGTTTTAGCATTCATAACTTCCGCTGCTTGGGGTTGGGGGGACCCTAGAGCCGGTTCCCCACGTCCAACTAATTGTAAGCAGAAACAAAATTATTTATTTTATACTGCAATGAAGAGTGATAATAACATTTTTAATTTAACACTACACGACACGACCAAAAAGGACATCACGACATAAAACCTAGCTCAAAATTAAAACTAAATAAGTACAATATAATTACATGTAAACATCACTGAATTTCTCACCTGTACATTCTAGAGCGCACTTCCAATTAAACTGCTTTGCCACAGACACCATTATTTCTCTTGCTAACAGCAACCGGTTCATTCTTTGAAGAATGCTCGGCAAAAAACTAATTTGTGTATAGATTGATGCTGGCATCGGATGAATTCGTACAAATTCTGGTATGAGAATTTTAATTGAATGAAGATTTTTAATGTCTTTTAATTTTTCTGCATCAAGTTGACTCTGATCTTTCTTTAAGTTTAGGAAATTTAAAGTATTTCCTAAAGATGCCACCGCCAAAAAGGGCATGTGAGGATTCATGATTCGCAGAGACTTGGATTTCTCGGCATAATGGGAAGCGATGGATTTAGAAGATGGGTCCATTGGTTTGAGTGGAGAATCGGGTGTCAAATCACTTTGAACTGAGCATACGCAACACATCTAACAAAGTTAAAGCAGTGATCTTAGTTCCATTTTTGTCATTAAATTATTAATATAAGCAGAATACCTACCTCCAAAACATGGTTATTGTTGTTCCAAGGGATGACCACAGCATCTTCAAATTTATCCATCGACAAAGAAGAGGCTCTGTCAGATTCGCTTATTTCGGTCCTATACACCCCATCGCGATCATTTTCTAACTTCTTTAGTAGCTCCCAGTCATAGTCCCAGTCTCCATTGGCATCTACAAGCAATATACATACATGTAATGTTATCAATACTGAATATTTCCTTCACTGATCAAATATGTAAAAATGTCAATGTACTTAATTACATTTTTTGTCCTACACATAACAATATTGCAAACTACAATGTTGTATTAACCAATTTAACTGCACGTGCCTCTATTTATTAAGTTTCTAAGTGAGTTTCAAAATAAGGACATTCTATATTCATTCTATGTATAGATACATAATCTTCAAGCTATATGTACAAAATATGCATATTTATTCCTTGCACATGAATCAGATCATTTCTTTAGTCTGCATGCATAAACTGAACATTATATTCTTTTCGCCCAAATTAAATTCATTAGGGTATTACTTACCTAAATTTAAAGCCATAATTAAAATTTGGTCCACTTCCACGGGAATCATCAATTTGTGTTCAAGTTTTAAAATTTTCGAGAAAATAAGTTCCTGAAATTTCTTTATCTCCAGAATTTTCTCATGGTTAAGATATGATCCTCCTTTGAGTGCAACCTTTTCAAATTTGGATTCCAAAACCCCGTGTTTGGCATACAAATATCCTGGTGGAATCTAAAGACATCAAAATAAAGTATTAACTATATTATTATGCTGTCCGACATAATAGTAAATATTTAAATGATAATATGATACTTTATATTTACATCATTTAGGTTAGTTTCACATAACACCGCCAGCGTGTGTCGCTTGCTTTCAAAATTATATAGCTTCTGATGTTCAATGGAATCTGAAGTAGATTCCAATAATGAAAGTTTAATCATGTATACATCTACTTCCTTATCAGCTTTTAATTCACTGTCGTCAAGAAATTTTGGGATCTGTAATACATAAAATTTAGATTAGTGTATGTATTAATACAACATGATTTGTTTGCTCTCGTTTTTAAGCGAAATATCAAACCCTACATAGACGTAAAAAACAATTTACCATTTTTGGATACCACTGAGCATGCTTTTCCTTTTTGTCAAGTTTGTTAACGTTATCTTGTTGTTCGGCGTTATAAAGAAAAGTAGTCAATTTCTCGGGTAAGACACGACGACGGGGGACTAATCTTTCGTCTAGTGCATCATGCTCGTACAGCCTCTTGCAGACATTAAAAAATGCGATCCTTTTTGCTTCGTTTTTAGTAGGCATAGGACTACCCTGTAAAATATTAATAAATGAGTTTAGTTGCGATTTACGATTAAGATTACAATAAAATCTTTCACCCACAGTTAATGTTATAGCAGCATTCCTCATAATATAAACGGATTTACACAATAATTAATATACACAAAGGTACGCACAATTCATTAAAAATGCTAGAGGAAACGAAATACCTTAACGATTTCCCTGAATATAGCATTCAACGGCAATTGCACGTAAGCTTTAAAATGTTTTTGTCCATCTTTCGTGGCAACTTCCTTCCACCATGCCACGGGCTCCATGTTAATAAACCGGTCACACGACAATAGCTGGCAATATCTATTAATCAATAAAAACAAAATTCCATAAACCAATTCACTTACAATTCTCACAATTACACAATTTTTATAGTCAATTATAATATTTAAGTAGTAGAAACAAACCGATGAACTAATTGAACGGCATCCGTCAATGTTATTTTCGGGCTATCTGGATTGCTGGAGTCAATCGCCAGAGTGTATTCGTCTTCTGTGGCGGGTTGACAGTGATCCACATCATCTTCGTCTATGTGCATGGCATTATCTTTTAAATAATTAGCCAAATCTGTGTTAAATTGAGTAAAATTGCCAATCATTTTTTCATTTGGCATCTCAGTTTTAGCACTGCAAAGAACACAAAACAGAGCTCCTCGTTTCCTTGCTCTGCCCATTGATTGAACATAAGAGGGGTACTTTTGTATAGGATCGAATCTAATAACGACATTGCATCCAGGAACATTTAATCCTTCTTCGAGAACACATGTGGCGAAAAGCAGGTTTACTTCTTTCCGGTGGAATCTAAAGCAAGAGAATGAGGTTTGATTCAATATTAATATTTTAATATATCAGCAATTAGTAAATATGCCAATACAATTATTATCAAGACTTCTAATAATCTGTTCAGTGAATTAGGTAATTATAATTTACGTTTCCAACGGAACCACAACTTCAAAAAATCTACTGCTACCAACTTGACTTAGCTATTTGAAAATTACAGCACAAAAGCAAGAAATTTTTATTTCTCGTGAATTTACCTTTTAATAGTGGCCTCTTGCTTTCTTGTCGTAACTCTCTGTTCTTCAAGATCATTGTAGACACGGGAATTTCCAACAACAAATGCAGGCTTGATAAATTTATATTTATCTCCATTTTTCTCTATGGCATCCATGAATACCCAAGTTAGTATTTGAGCAGTTAGCCTTTCAGTGCAGAAGACAATACCGCAAAGCTCCTCCTGTTCTCCATGGGTTTGTTGCCAATCATACAGTATATTAAACAGAAGTTGAGTTTTACTAGAACAGAAATCGACAATTGGATTGATGTCTTCATAGCTTGCCATTATGTCGTCACATTCGGCTATAACTCGAGCAAGGCAAGTATCCGCGGCAATTTGTATGAATCTAGCGGCTCTATTATTTTCAGCAGCCATTACTTGAAGAAATCCTCTTTTCAAGACAGCTGCCAATTTACCGCCGTATAGCCCAACATTTTCTTCTTCGAATATTTTCTTGACATCCGTCAATGCTTTTAGTTGATCATCCATGAAGAATTTCGGTTGTTTGTACATCTGTTTGTGGGATGTCAATGATGAGTGACCGATTCCAGCAATTGTGGACCGCATGTCGAGTCTGAAAGACTCTTTTAGCTCCGATATGCAGCTTATGGTTTCATCTAGATAACGGACTATAGAAGGCAAAACTTTTCTCTCAAAACTAGTAGGTCTAAAGACCTCTAATTTAACATCCGCTTTCGTAGAATGTTCAAGAACTTCTTCGTAGTCGTGATATGTAACTGCACGGCACTGCATCATCTTTTCAATATCTTTAACTTCATCTTCTACGGGTCTTTTCAAATTTCCTTTAATTATGGTGGCCGTCAGTCCTAGAATTCTTGGTAATTCATATCCACTAACTTTCCTTTTAATTTTCCCGAAGTCCTCCATTATCTGTTAAGCACAAGAGGGATTAACACACGTCTCGTTACAAAAAGCAAAAATACTCCCAAACATAATTTCCTGGTAACCTTTGCCATGGGATGATCTTTATCTGCATGATGACATTCGTCGAATATGAGTAGATTGATCTGCTTGAAAGCTAAATACCCACGTCTTATCGCATCCAAAAGTATTTGAGACGTCATAACAAAGACCTATATAAATATTACAAAATTGTATATTTACACCGTATGATATTAGACAAAATCATTTGGTGTTAAACTGTGAGACAATGAGACAATGTACTTTTGTTTTTCGTGTAACTTCAGCCCACTTGGATTCCTTCCACACATCAACATTAAGGTCCCCTGTTAACTCAGTGATGTGCGATTCTTTCGTATCGGGCTCCAAAAATAACTGCTTACGTAGATATGTAGCTTGTTGGTGAACCAGGGGAACGGTATTAGCCAGGAAGGCAATTTTTTTATTTGAACTGCGCACACAAAAGTAAGTAATTACAAATTCATTTTCAATCCAATTCAATTTTATCTTCAAACAAATCTACAACACAACGCATATATTTTTACTAATGATACCTCATGCTCATATATATATTAATTTATATCATTTTGGATAGTTGATAAGCATTATTTGATAAGGAATATCATTTCCATAAAAGTATATAGACATTTCAAATATTATTTACACTACTGCATCAGCAAGATAATGCTTGACTAGCTGTAAAGCTATGTATGTCTTCCCACTGCCCGTTGGAAGACAGATTATGCAGTTCTCTTGTTTGGCCATTTCCACCAATGCAATCTGAAATTTAAAAGACTCGTTATTACAACAGTTAACGAAGTCTCAGCATAGTTTCAAATGAGCCGTAACCGTAAGCCAGCCTCTACATACATAGGAAATGAATGATAGGCTTAAAGTCAAAGTGGTTAATGTTTTTCAGTGTTGAATGAAAAGTTGAACGAACACCTTGACCATGTTTTCAAATTATTTTGTACACTTTAACTTTGAATCCAAATATTATATAACAACTTGCCTGGTAACGACGACCAATTTCATCTGTAGCGGAAGAATTGTCCGTTTTATCTTGTACACCGTTCATTTTTCTGAAACCGGGACCGGGACTGTGGAAAGAAGAAACGAATATTTTGGATAAGAAACTTGGCCTTTTAATGATAAATTAATATTAACAAAATAAACTAAATAATATGTTATTGATAAATTAACGGTTATACTAAAGTAATTAACAACCGACTGATAAAACAGACTATAATGACTTAGGACAACCAGCACAGCAACAAAATATTATCGGCTTTCTTTATTCATCGGTCATTGAAACAATTTACTTTGTATCTCTGAGATCATTACCATGAGAAATTAGCATTTAGATTTTCAACATTCAGTACCTAGTTACTTTAACACTTACTACGTTAAGGTTTTTCATCGTAATATGTAATAGAAAAAAACTGATTAGTAAAGATACACACTGTTTCTTTTAAGCTATAATTACTGCGGTTCTACATTTGTCAGAATTAAGAAACCTCTGTCGGTCTTCCGTCATTATTTACTTCTAAAATTATAGTAAATTAGTAAATAACTATATTCCAAACTTACTTTTAAGACGATTTAAAAGTTGTCAATGCTTCCAGACCTGTTTTCGTCGGTCGGCTGTCGTGGCGTCGGCGTCGCGTGGTGGGTACGAAAAAACAGAAGAGATAACTTCTGTTAGTCTAATGCTGGAGTTGGGCAAAATAGCAAGAGCAAGAATCTACGAGCAGAAAATGACTCAAAGTAAATCAAAGATTGAAAATATAAATAATTAAATAAAAAGTAACTGTCACTTGACAGCAGGAAGTTACGATAACAATAATCCTGTCCTGTCCAATCGTTTATCAGCAACAAGTGCCAAGAAGCATGCTTTATTTATCAATATCAATTATCACCTATCTCACTCAACTCAACTTCGACGGACGGACGCCGGCTCGCTTTTAGCAGCATGTTCAATCACACTCGCAAATCTCATTCTCCAGGGTATCGACTTTGGGAAATGGGAAAAACGGATGCAGGGAATATTTGATACAGTTATTAAATGATATGCTACAAAAACCGTTACTATCTTTCGTCCTGTTATGTCGGTGGCGTTTGCAACAATTGACAATGTCAAAATTAAGTATCTAAACCCAAACAGTCAATTTTTGACTAAAAAATTTCAATGATAATATTTTTGAAGTATTTAATATATTTTGTTTCACTACTTATTTACTTTGCGGGCATTGTTATTACCAGTATAAAATATTTAAAAAATAGATTAAAGTACACGGGTTGGCTGCAAAAATAATAAGAATATAATGCAAACTTATTGGGAACCACCGGCTAATTTATTCTATTATTACTATTACTACCAATGACAATGTACTTATAAGCACATACAACACAAAACAAATATATTTTTATTGTACCTCAATTTTTCAATTGATTGCGAGTTAGGAAATAAATGTTTTTGTTATAATTATTTTTTGACAATATCAACTTAATTAAAGGTTGGATAAAATTGCATTCCGTATTACCCAGTATTCATGCCTGCGTGTTTCCTACCCTATTCCGCAACCCTCGCCTTGCATTGCAATTACTCTGCTCTGTATATGCACTGCCACACACTACTTACACAGACAGTACGCACACTACTACAATGCAATAAAATACAACAACGCAATACTAAATACACTTAACTAATAACTGCTAATATGCTGCACAAACTGCAGAACTGCACCAACACATGAACAGGTACAGACTATTGACAGTCAGTCACAGCTTTACCTTTACCTACAATTACAATTACAATTTGCAATAAACTATTTGATATTCTACTAGGCCCCATCTAAGCTTTTACATTACTTTGCAAAGTAAAATAGCAATATTATGCAATACAATGCAATTTAAAATTGATAGGTAATGAAATATTATTCAAAATACAAGCTTGGCTTATGTCAGGTCAGGTACCCGTACCCTACTCGTATGTCATAATAGCTATCTATAGTCCTATTTAGCTATTATAGTCTTATAATCATGTCTCATCTCACTCATCCAGCATCCCCCATTAATTCTCACTCTCAAAACTAACGCTACTAATGCAATTGCAATTTACACTACACATATATTATTTTATATTCCAGATAAACATTTTAGGTATTTAATAGCACATGGCAAACGCCATTTAGCATTTGATCAGTATTTAAGGAGGACTCAATGGTTAGAATATGAATCAGACGGACGCGCGCTTGATTCGCATCTGTTCATATTGAACGT
>JAQFYC010003577.1:0-20248 GCA_034694165.1 Tomocerus mixtus
GGGTTCGAACCCAGTGTTCCGGCAGCGAATCTAGATATTAATTGTCAGCTAGACCGCATAGCCAGTCGTGTGGGGACATAAGCGTACTTACTCCAGCTTTCGATTAATGAAAAATAACAATTTCCGAATTAATAATTATAATTAACTATTTTAGATGCGATCCCAGTCAGCATCCAAGCTTCCGTTGGTTCCGGTCAGTGAGAAAAAAGCGTCGTGCCATTAAAACAGGAGGTAATACCCATCTTTCAACATATCAAAGCTTTCCTTGCCTTTAGAAGCAAATGTATTTAATTTCTCATTTGTCGAACAGTGGTAAACTAAATTGTTTCACACCTTAGGAAGTAGTATTGTCCGGAATAAAGCCGGCGGCGGAGGAGGAGGTGGTGGTGGTGCTCCAAGGAGACAAAACAAAAAGAACAGGAAACCAGGAGAGGAGGATGAATACGAATACAGTACGGATATCTAATACTAACTTTTAAATTATTTATACAATAAATATTTCAAAATTTCATATTTTACATTAAGTTGCTCCAATCTGTGACAATTTGGACCACGACCCATTCATTCAGATTCAAGTTGTTCAAAAGGGGAAGTTAGACAATGAGACTTTCTCCGATGGAGCCGTAGTGAAAGTGAGCTGTACTCAAGGATTCGGGGTTAATCTTCCGAATGAAACCGTTGTATGCGCTAATGGAAATTGGAAACCTAAAATTCCTCAGTGTAGTGCTTGTAAGTAAGGATCTTAACTTTAACCTATCAATTTAGAAAAAAATTCTTCCCACAGAATCTAATCAAATGAAGCGTATACTAATTAAAAATTATTAATATCTACTTATAGTCATTACGTTATTTTAAATAGTTTAGGAAATCCATAATTAAATTAACAAAATTTTCTAACAAATTATGTTAGTACCCTGCAAAGTTCCATACCTAATTCATGGGACATTCTACAACGGTAGCAAAGCCCTGATATTTCTAGAACCTGTCAAGCACACCAAAACTGTGGAACTCCGTTGCAGCCGAGGATTCTTGCTCAAAGGTCCAAAGTTTCTTAACTGTTGGTACGGAGAGTGGGATGTGTCTGAATCTCCAGAATGTTTCGCAGGTATGAAAATACAATTAAAGACACACTAAACTAAATAATCCTACAAATACAATGGCTTATGCGCCCTTATCCAAAAAATGACTCTAAATATTATGTGATGCCTCGGCAATGCTTCTGCATTGCTAAGTTTGGCCTGTGACTTCTTTAAATCATTTACGCTGCATTGCCGTTACTTACTTATAGTAATGTAATCAACTATCCATTACTATTTACTCTATAGGTAGTGACAAGGGATTGATTACTACATTTCTTATAGTAGTTCCTGTAGTTTATATTTGTAACTATTCTATAGATTCATAGAAAGTAAAGTGGTATTAGCAAAAGGTATGTAGAATAGGAAATTGCAACTTGCTTCTTAATAATAAGCAGCATAGTATATTAGCTAACGTTTTACATAATTTGGGTGGACGAAAATTCAAGTTGTATTTAATTACTTTAAGGACAATTTGCAACATCTTGCTTTGTAACTGTACTGATTAGTATTTACTGAATCAATATTAACCCGAATGATTTGTAACAAACTCCTTTGTCTCGCTATGGTTATTTTATGCAAGCAGCACCCTGCTTGATACCACCCCTTGATTATGGAACTTACATCAACGGATATCGAACCGGTTTGACCGTGGCTCATGGCACAGAGGTACAGCAATATCATGTTATTTAGTTAAATGAGAATGAGACAGCATAAAACATTAATACAATAGCAATTAGGTACTTAATTGCAATTCCTTGTCAGCAAGTAGTCAGCGTTTTGTAGAAATAGTTATAACCGTAGCAAACGAAAACAGAATACTTTCAGAAAAAAATGAAAGAATCAGTGTCAATTATCAACTTCATGTTGCAGAATAGTAGCTGTAGAACAATATAGTACAAGTACAGTGCAAGAGAAGAGAACATGAACCAATACATCTGTAATGTTTCATGTAAATAGATTATGTGATATGTTGCAATTTGGTTTAAAACAGGTCGATTACTCATGTTCAAGTGATTTTCGTAAGATGATTCAAGGCCCAAGCAGATGCCACCTTGGCGATTGGAGAGTGCATAAGCCAATGTGTCTGCATCCTTCAATACCTCTTAATTATTCTGTTCCATTAGATTCAGATTCAGATCATTTTGGTGGGGACGGCCGAGGGGACAGAAAGAAAAAGCCAGGGAAAGAATCGGGGTCCCGTGGAGGTTCCCATTACTCCAATGTTCAAAGATCTTGTGGCAGCCCACCTAAGGAGAAAGGAGCGATTGCATATTTAGAGGGGAAACCAATTGACTATAATACAGAATTTAGGTAGGGATTGATTATATACAATACTTCATATCTGAGGAATTATCTGTAATCCATAATCATTTGGGACTGACATTTAATTAACCAAGTGTATTTATAATTACCATAGTTGTAAATAATAGCATAACATTGATTATTTCTTAAAGCTTTGTCGACGGAACAGAAGTATCCTTCAGGTGTGCCCCAGTTAAACCAAAATCCAAAAATAGGTGGAAGTTGCGATGTGAAGACGGTCAATGGATGGGAAATGCTTTACAATGCGGTAACTACTTACATATCTGCATATAAAATTCCATATAACTTAAAGTATTTCTTACTTCACTTTAAACATCTGAAACCTGAATAACCATTTTTCTTAATTGATGTTTTTAGATGGTGCAACTAATCCTGAACCTATAATTCAAGAACTTATGAAGATGATTAATAGTTCTTGCGTGTTTCGTAAAGAAGAGAAATATGTTTCTACATTTTTCCATGACAAAGAGCTAACTTCGGAATACTTGGAATTTCCTTCAAATACTCAATTGGTACTATTTATGCATTATTATACTATCGTATTTGCACTTGAAAGTGTCATTCCCCATACATCAAGTGTGGCAATTACTAAGTAATTTTTGATATAAGGTTTCCCGATGCGTGGACATTGGAAAATTTAAGTTACATGGAGCAGCTAAGCGGAAGTGCATGTCCGGACAATGGATGGGGGTGACTCCAAAGTGTGAAGGATTGAGTCAATACCACGATTATGCATGTAATAAAACGCTTTTCGATCCAACATAATATGCTACATCTAGTGATACATAGGCATATCTTGAATCAATAAATAATATGTATTACGTATGTAAATAACAAAATGTTTATGAATTAAACAGTGGATAAGTCCCCTACCATTCTGTTCCGGTACCATAATGGTTCAATAGTTCAAAGTAATGATGGACAACTGATAGTTTATCCTGGAACGACGTTGCATATGGAATGCCTGTGGATTAGAAAATTTGGTACTCCCAAATGGGAGATTTCCACTACTCAAAGGTAAGAATGGTTAAAGTTGCTTTCACCGAGGAAAACCACGTGCCTTAAAATGCTCTAATAACCTTTTCGCTCTTTTCCGTTCTCCTGCTTTCTCTCTGTGCGTATTAGTAATTTAGGTGGCGGGAGAAAGTTTTTCCTCCTTGATAGGAGATCGTAATTTTGGCTCCTCGTAGAGGGTTGTAAATGGAGTCATTCGAAAGAGCACAATATTCTGCTCATGTTTTTGTACCTCTTCCCATGCAAATTCCTATTCAAATTATTGTAGGCCACAAAAGCAACAAGTTAAAAAAATCGCAAACAGGAGCCATTGCTATATAGCTAATCTTTCAGAATATGTTACCCATTTTTGTCAAACTTTCACTGGTGACCCGTTCTCCTTTCTCCGATCCATGCTACCCCTTGAGTTAATAATTGTAATTAAAAATTATAGATAATTTTAACTATTTATTAGACATGTATCTAAATCCACTTTGACCTTAGCGCTTATTAGAGATCCGACGGCTTTTAAAGCATTATGCATTTAAAGTATACGACGTACTATAAGACGTTGTATGGTGCATTGTGTCCATTGTGCATTCACTGTTCTGTAACTTAATGAATTCTAGAGTTTATCAAGAAGGTTGGACGGAAGACGAAGGCAGAGATGCCAATTTGGAATACAGATTAACTATTGATAATGCGCAAGCAGACGACTCGGGAACCTACAGTTGCGTAACTCCTGCAAGACACGGTCATCAAATAAATATAATTGTCAAAAGTACGCCAAATTATATGAATTTAAGTAAAATGACGAAATTATTTAGTCTGTGAAACAGTCAACTTTGATATATTTTAAGGCATCGAGTGCAAACCGCTGCCCGAGCATCCAGATCTTGAGTACTCATCGAATGAGACGCTACTTGGGACAAACATTACATTTAAATGTCGGAGTGGAAATGCCCTAGTGGGTGCTCAGTCAATAGTATGTGCAGCTTCAGGTATTTAAATATATATAATCCTCTACACTATCCAGTATTCTAATGCTTACTTATATTATGTACTACTCTCAATATCATGGATTAAAAAACTTGTTTTAGGAAACTGGAGCTCCCCGTTGCCAAAATGTGAAAGTAGGTGAAAGCATATCATTAACAGCTGCAAATCAATGCGCAACTGGGCTAGGACTAGAAATGGCAAAATATTAATATATAATTGCTCTTTTAATAGATATTGAGTGTGCGGATATTTCATTACTTCCGGCCATGGCACCTTTGGAGTATAGTACTTCCGTTTCAAAGAATGGAACACTGAAGAAAAACGAAACAGCACCACCAAAAATTACGGTTTCGAGTCGAGATGTGGGAGGAAAGGCTACTTTCGTATGTTCACAAGGTTATATGGTGCAAGGAGCATCGGAAGCAACGTGTCAAAATAACGGTGACTCTATTTAGAAATTGACAAGCATCATTATCGCATTCTTTTGATTGCGTTATGGCTCATTTGAATTACAAGAAACTTTCTCTTACTTTTCGCCATCCAGAACGCATTTAGTTGTAATCTCACACAAGTGCAAAAGATCAAATTTCTTACTCATAAGTAAGAAACATTGCATACAGCTTTCACTTTCACGAGCTACTTGCATACTAAATTCACATTTTTTTGGCACCTGCCCCTTCAATTCGCCATAAGAATCTAGCACATATGCACTTGTCTAATGTCAATTCGTAAGCAAGAATGAAAATACTAATCGTAAGTATTGAGAAAGTGAGAGAAAATCTTTACTGTGATTCAAATGATGTCCGGCACATTTATCATATATACTGTATGCATTTTAACACTAAATTGTGATTGCATTTACAATTTACACAGGTGAGTGGTCATCAGCAATTCCGCTGTGCAAAGGTAGGTAAACGAATATTAAAATACATAAGTAAATAAAATTCAACTATTCAATCCTCCACTAATGCAGGTTATAAATAAATTACTCTTTAATTTTTGAAACCTACAGAGGTTGAATGTCAGACGCTACAACCGGTAATTTTACAATTGACAATAATTACTGAAAATTTCTAATCAATTCACAACAATTACTTTCTAATATGAGATTTTAAATATTCTAGCCTGACAACGGTTATGTATCTGGGAATCCCCCATACAAAGCTGGTGATCTAGCCCAATTCGAATGCAATCAGGGCTATATGATGGAAGGGCAACCGATAGTTGCTTGTCAAGATAGCGGAACTTGGTCACGGTCTTCTGCAGCTAAATGTACGTTACTTACTTTCTCATAATCATAATCGAGACAAGTACTATGGTTATGACATGACTTAATATTTCTTTTCTTATGGCTAACTTTTTCTAGGTGTGCATGCTTGCACGTATCCAGGAACAATAATTGGAGGCACAATTTCTCAAGTAAAATTCTACTACTCCATTGGGGAAACTGTTACTTTTGATTGCACGGATGGCTACCAACTTCATGGAGCACGAATGTTGCACTGTGTTAAGAATGGAAAATGGTCGACCCAGGTACCGACCTGTAGTCCTCACAATTCCCACAATGACCACATTTCAGGTTTAACACAGAATGTTAAATCAAGGTCATAAATAATTGGAAATACAGGTCATTTAGTATTTATAGCAAACTGTCTTAAATCAATAATACACGAACACTGAACACGATGCACAACAACGATGAGTTTGTAGTTTAATTCGCAAATGAAGCACAACAATATTATTAAATTAGGTAATACCTATGTTAGGTACAATAAAACAAAAACATAGGTATGTAGTAGATAGATGCTAGCATTTTCTCGTGTAACTTACAGTTTAATGTATGTACCACTAGGAGAATTATCTAATTAGTTGTAGTCTATATATACGATAATAACTTTATTGTTCATTAGAAACATGGACTAAGGAAAATCTAGGCATTAACCAAACCTCTGGTTGTGAGGTAGTGAAGTTGTGTTATGAAAAGCTATCGTCATAAAATCCAATCAAAAACACCATTATTGGTAACCGGCTGCTGGTATTGAAACATTTCTTTACTAATACAATGGCCTATTGTTTTAGAATATCATTCCAGCATAAATGGTTTTTCTTCAATATGAGTAGATATGAGTAAAAGGGAATTTTCAATCCTAGTGGCTGCCTGGCAAAGGATTTTCTTATGAAAAATATCCAAAACGAAATAAAAAGTTGTCTAAATAGTTCGTTCCTTATTAAATAATTGTAATTGTAATTACATTATAATACTGTAGCTATAAAAATATTTTTACTTTCCTAGAAAAATGCGTAAACTTAATATAACGCATATTGTCACACAGATGTATTAAATTAAAACCTAATTTTGTCTAACTACAGATAATACATAGCGATAATGTTCTTCATTACTGGCACAAGTTAAAATACACAACATTTATTAATCCATTATCCATGGATGCTGTTCATCAAATGATCACTTATACTACATCTCAAAATGTTCATCCACCAAACCCATCTTTAGCAATAAATTAGATACTACAATTATTTACATAATCCTCAAAATAGAAAAATAATACGATACAATACGGAGATTTGAACAAAAGTTACCTCTTCATTTAATTCCTAAACGGGTAATGCTATTAACAGGAAATTCTAAGCTGTACAATTGCAACTGATGTACTTAAATCGTGTTTCCATTATATCAGCTCTCCCAGGGATTTTGTGTCAAAATAATTAAGTAGCTAATTCTAAAGTACCTAGTATACCTATACATTATATGTAAATCATACATGTAATAATATTTCTGTTCATATTCATAAAGATTGCCAAATGTAAGTTAAGTTAAAAAACTGGAAACTCAAAGGTTGTTACAACACTTATAGTGTAAAGTGTAAAATGCGAATTTACCTATTCCTCAGCCCACAGAAAACACAAGCCCTATATAAAATGCCCTATCCCACCATCAACAGAATTTTATTGATAAGTTAAGTATGTACTATACATTATATTATACAAAAGGAGAAAGCAATGATGCTCATTCTTATGTGAGGTTAAAAATGTTTAAATGGAGATATATCGCTCAAATTTTCCAATGTATCACTAATTCATATATAGTAATAATTATTTGTAATTTGTATTGTACTTCTTAAGACATAATATATATTAAGTCAAAACTTTCAATGCATTTTGCTAATTGTTAAGATTCATATTGATATTATTGGTAATTATCTTCTTAACATAATTTACTTCTTTATACTATATAATTTCCTGTAACATTTTTTAATTTCATACTCAAACTTTTACACATACTTGTTATAATTAATTCCAGAATATCGTGTATGTGATCTATTCGTTTACTTATTGCATCTACTTACAATTTTCTATTTTATTTATTAATATTGATATTTATTCTAAAACTCCTAAGGCGTAAAATGTAAAAAAGTCAAAAACAGAATGGCTTAGGTATATAAAAATAATCATGTTATTGATTGATCTTCATTCTGGATGCCCCAGACGAAACAATGAATAGATTTTCTTTTCTTTCTATTACAAAATACAAATACTATATAGCATTACCAAACACAACTTCATTATGTCATTATCCCAATTTAAAATATTGTATATTCTATTCACAAGAAACCATAAATAAAAGAAACGTTATAATCAGCATTTTTAAAAAGACAAGTCGATTTCAACTAATTTTGTTGCCCTCTTAAGAGGCTAATTCATCTATTGATAATAAATCATACCAAACGGATATAACCAAGTGGTTGCCCTAAATAGTGTTACTGAAGTACCGTTGATGCCAATAGGCAAATGGCAATGACATTATTAAAATTAGCATTAAATCTCATGCCTCATGTTTACCGAGTGAGAATCATATTCTTAGTTGCATTCCTGATGTCAACAACGATTTCGTCCATTATCGAACTGAGCTTGGTTATTCAGCTATTTAGGTTATCAAATCTCAACGGAATCGGTCAATTCTGTCAAAAGTAATATTGTTCCTTGGCAGAAGCAGACATACACAGTATAAGACATAACATGGAGTTACAAATAATTGTACAAATCTATATACTGTGGGTTTTACACGTTAGGTCATGCTTTCACCATTGCAAACGTTCACAAATATATAGCCCAATTGGCTGCCTGCCAACTAAAACTCAAGGCTGAATTTCAGCTTTCACTTTCCCATGCTCAATGTGAGTACCATCCTACTATGTGCATTAATACCGCCGAAGGAATTTATCAATACTAGCCTTCACCAGACAAACAGAATGTATGTGAGCACTGTCCACTCCAGAAGTGGCGAGGGGCTGTTGGATAAAGCATTAGGAAATTGTGGAAACGTTATGAAGTCCGATTTTAATTTGATATTAGCAAATTGATGGAGAAAATCGAGTGAAGCAGTGAAAGTCTGGAATGGTAAACGTGTGCTGTCCTAATATATACAAACCACTGTATTTAAGGTAGCACTTAACATGTATATGTATATACCTTCCTTTTGCTTTCAACTTCATCCCATATATAGATAGCTACGCTCATAGAGATCAGACAGACTCCGGGAAACTAAACAAACTTTCTCCTTTTTGCGATGTAGGTATCCACAGAAGCAAACTCCAGTCATTCTAGATACTCGAACACAAGTTCCAGTAAAGATATGTCTGTCAGACGAGTTGCTCACTGGAAATATTTGCTTAGAATAAGTTTCAGCTAAAGTAAATTATATCAGTATTCTTCTGTGTACTGGTAGTGCTAATTTGTGGAAATAAAATTTGTGAGTGACCCACTAAACAGAACCGGAGTGGGCATTAAAATAAAGTGTCATCCTAATTCTGACCATGACCTTTTCAAAGCTAAAGCAAGTATAAACACTTTACTGTCGTTTAATACTACAAGAAACCTATATAACATGAACGTACCTGGAAAACTTTTGAGGAGGGAAAGCTGCAAAATGCTCTATGCTATTTTTCTCTGCCTTGGGATAACAGGTAGCTAAAATATTTTACTTTTGGTTTAATCAAAACTAATTAAACATTTAGGCAAACAAACCCATATATGTGTATTATTATAAAATTCAACCTATGTACAAAGCATAAAGATTTCGGCCAGCAGCCGATATCGTTACCCTTCGCCATAAGAATACATATAAATCACAAATGTTTTTATATCAACAAGGACATGTTGAAATTCATGATGCAAATAGTAAGCAAATAAAATATTTGCAAAGATATTTTCCTGTTTTGTTGTTACTGTTATGTATTTAATTACATTTTGGACAATCAAACCATTTAGAATAAAACGCATCTGCGCATCTGTAATACGCATCTGCATCACCAGGCTAGGGTAATTAATTGTTACCATATAGCTAAAGGGCAAAGGGAAAGCTTACTAACTATTTATATAGATTTTTTAGAAACTGAAGATATAATCGTTTTTTATGTCCAAGTAATGCAAGACACTGTTTTTTGTAGATTTGGCACTCAAGTCCTTGGCACGGCACCATCCTTCAACCGACAAATTTGTGAACAATCGATTGTATGACAAAAATCCGAGATACGCTCCATCAGATCTTTGTCCTAGAGACAAGGCTCAGGCTCAACTACAAGGACGAACATGCCTAAGAAAATGCGCTTCAGACGAGGACTGCAAAAGCGAAAGAAAGCAATGCATTTGCGATGGAGCTTGTGGTTTCAGCTGTATTAAATCAGGTTGACGAATATATATGTACTTACTATTAAAATGATGTGCACAAAACGGACATCCTTAAGTATTTTCTCCATTAATGATAAGGTCAATTATAATACTCATACAGGACTCGGGTACAGTAACATTAAATTACATACAGCAATTTAATTTCTGTGAAGGGAATACACATGGAAATGAATGTACACTGAGTTCATTCAAGACAGTGTTGTAATAATCAAATAACACATTATTTAATGGTTAAACGAAGTTGCAGTTGGTCGTATTTTCAGTAATTTGATCTTTCTCTGTAAATAATGGTAGCTATAAAGCTGGTGCTGTAAAATATTTGCGCATAAAATGCTACAGATCATATAAAAGAGCAATATAAGTAGATGCAAAGCGAAAGTACAAATGATCCTTTTATGAAATGTCAAAGTAAAATGAAAGTAGTAATAATTTTTCTTCATAAAGCTAAGTGAAAGTGGAAATCGTCGTCTATATTCACTCTTCACGGGTTGTATTACCAAGATTGCGTCAAAATCGTGACAATGAATGAACAATTTAATCGTGTTATTTTATTTTATTTTTAATGTACTCAGATGAGTATTTACTTGTAGCAAAGAGTAAGTCTAACGAAATAAATGTGTTGTTGTACATAGAAAGGTGTACAGTTTGATTCGATATACAGAGTGGTTCAGTAACACGTATTATATGCATTATGGAAATACATAGAGAAAGTTTACGCGCTAAACACTGCTTGGGGCTTTTTTAAAACCCTTGAATGGCCTCATTCATTCGTTCCCGAAGCATAATTCTATCCTTTCTTTCGGAGGCCATTCAACGGTTTCCAAAACGCTTCAAGCAGTGCAGTGCCAGTGTTTAACGTGTAAACTTTCCCTATGTATTTCCATAATGCAGCCGTGTTACTGAACCAATCTGTATGTGTTCCAGGGAGTAGGTAAGTAGTAGGTAGATAGTGGTAGTACCGTATTTCTAATTGTGTCAAATAAAGGACAATAATTAATTAATTAATTCTGTAGGTACATGTTTGCATAAATCGTAAACGAAATAAATAATAAGAAACTTAGTCAGAGAAGATATTGCGTAATATTATTTGCATTCGCAATATATTGTAATATTTTGAGAAATAATTAATTGCTTTTATAATTTGTATTCTTTAGTACACTGCAAGTATTCTGGAGGCATTGAAAACGGAAGGGTCCTTCTTGTTGGCAACGAGGAATTACATGATCATCGAAACAATATAACCAAAGTTGCGAATAATAGACAGATCACGTTCGAATGTGACAGTGGATATATATTAGCGGATGGGCCCAAAGTGAAAACATGTATTCATGGAGAATGGGCACCGAAAACTGATCCACCGAGGTACAAAAGAGCAATATTATAGCTAATGTATTAATAGTAACACTTAATAAACGTAATTACAATTAAAATGCACTTACTATTATATGCAAGTGGCAAAATGCATCGAAGATTGAAGATCATACATTTTTACCAATTTCTTGCAATATGCGGGTTTTCTGTTTTATGTAATTTACATAAATAAAATAACTGCAATTACCTATTTTAGATGCGATCAACAACATCCCGGCGTCCCTCTGGCAGTGAGAAAAAAGCGGCGTGCTATTAAATCAGGTATATTTTTAAGGAAATTCTAAACTTTACATACGTACTTAATAATATTACAAACAAGTATTGAATTTCCCATTATCAAATAGTAATTTAAATAATTTAAATCGTTGTGCAATATAGGGAGCAGTATTGTAGGAAAAAAGGTGGGTGGAGGAGGAGGTGGTAACGCTTCTAAAAGGAGACAAAATAGAAAGAATAAGAAACCTGGAGAGGAGGAGGAAGAATACGAAGACAGTACGAATATCTAATAACTTTTGTAGTTTAAATAATATCAAATTAAAATGAAGTAAAATAAATGTGTATTTTCAAAAGGTAATGTTTAACTTTAAGCTCCTAACGTTTGTGACAATTTGGATCACGATCAATACATTCAAATGCAAGTTATTACAAAGGGAAGTGCAGAAAATGAGACTTTCTCGGACGGAGCCGTTGTGAAAGTGAGCTGTACACAAGGATTCGGAGTAAATCTGCCGAATGAAACCATTATGTGCGTGGATGGAAAATGGAAACCTAAACTTCCTCAATGTAGTGCTTGTAAGGATCTTAACTTTAATTTACAAAAATCAATCCAAATGAAATGTACACTATTTACTGTTACATATAGCCAGCCATTACAGTAGAGTTATTTTAATATATCAGACATCATTAAGTAATTAATTAATTAAATCAAATTAACAAAACAGTACCCTGCAAAGTTCCCTACCTAATTCATGGGACATTCTACAACGGTAGCAAGGCCCTTATATTTCTAGAGCCTATCAAGCACACCAAAACTGTGGAACTCCGTTGCAGCCGAGGATTTTTGCTCAAAGGTCCAAAGTTTCTTCATTGTTGGTACGGAGAGTGGGACGTGCCCGAAGCTCCTGAGTGTTTCCCAGGTATGAAAATACAATTAAATATAAAACTAAACTTAATAAACTTACAAATGCAATGGCTTATGCGCCTTATCCAAAAAATGTCTCTAAATAGTATGACCACCTTTCATTGCACTGCAGCGGCAATGATTTTCCATTGACCTTTGTTTGACTTCTTTCAATCATAAATACAATTTACCCTGCATTGCAGTTATTATTTCATGAGATTATAATACTACTTGTTCTAGTATTCCACTACTGACATAACGAAATTGGCTTGGCACTTTAGTGACCTAGTTTAGCACAACCACTTGGTTACATCCGTTTTGTAATGGTTTATTTATAGCAAAGTAATCAGCTCTCCATTAATATTTAGTATTGGCAAGGGACAAGGGACGGATTACTTTATTACTTGTGGATGTAGTTTAATTTGCAACAACTCTAGTACAGTACGGCATTTATAAAATGCATAGCATAATCCTACTTTCTCCCAATAAACTTTCACCACTCTGTTCTACGTATTAAGTGGCCTACACAGTTAACTACTTATCATAATAGTTACATTTTTACAAATGTTCAATGTGCCCCCACCTGAATACAGATAAGTATGTAGAGTAATAATTTTGTGCATAAAATGGTAGCATTAATTGCTTTGTATTAGTAATTATTTGTACATACATACTTATCTAGTCATTTACTGAATGAAAATTAACCTGAATTTGTAACAAACTCCTTTGTCTCGCTATGGTTATTTTATGCAAGCAGCACCCTGCTTGATACCACCCATTGATTATGGAACTTACGCCAACGGATATCGAACTGGTTTGACCGTGGCTCATGGCACAGAGGTATAAAAAATCTTGTTCTTAGATTTCGGTAGAAATGCCCGTAGTAGTAATATAAATAGTTATGTGAATGAGAAAGCATATAAGATTCATAAATATCAATTACTTGTCAGTAAGTAGTCAGCATAGTTTAGAAAAAATAGCTGACTTAAACAGATTTTTTTGAGAAAAAATTGTTACCAATTGCGGTAGAACAATACAGTACAGTGCACGAGAACATGAACCAATACATCTGTAATGTTTCATGTAATAGCTTATGTGATCTGTTGCAATTTGGTTTAAAACAGGTCGATTACTCATGTTCAAGTGATTTTCGTAAGATGATCCAAGGCCCAAGCAGATGCCACCTTGGCGATTGGAGAGTGCATAAGCCAATGTGTCTGCATCCTTCAATACCTCTTAATTATTCTGTTCCATTAGATTCAGATTCGGATCATTTTGGTGGGGACGGTCGAGGGGACAGAAAGAAAAAGCCAGGGAAAGAATCGGGATCCCGTGGAGGCGGAGGTACCTATTACTCCAATGTTAAAAGATCTTGTGGCAGCCCACCGAAGGAGAAAGGAGCGATTGCATATTTAGAGGGGAAACCAATTGATTATAATACGGAATTTAGGTGGGGATTGATAGTAACACAATTATTTGCGAATAAAATTAATTAAGCAAGCAAAACACTTTTACCACCACATATCAATATTTCAGAATAATTGATTTTGTCTTAAAGCTTTGCCGACGGAACAGAAGTATTCTTCAGGTGTGCCCCAGTTAAGCCGAAATCCAAAAATAGGTGGAAGATGCGATGTGAAGATGGTCAATGGATGGGCACTACTTTGCTATGCGGTAACTACAATAACTTATATATTCACACATAGAGGCTGAATCTCATTTGTTAATTACTTCTTCAAGTAATCCACGATCAAATGGTCGTACCTAAATTAAGGCCATTTTGACTAAATGACATTTTTAGAAGGCGCAACTAATCCTGAAGCTGTAATTCAGGAAGTTATGAAGATGGTTAATAGTTCTTGCCTTTTCCGTAAAGAAGAGGACCATACTGCTACGTTTTTCCATGACAAAGAACTAACTTCCGACATGGATTTTCCTTCAAATACGCAATTGGTACAAATCATAAGTGTTATTCTCTTACACATCATATCATGTCTGTTAAATTAAGTAACTGTTAAACTACTTATTTGCTTATTAGATTTCTCGATGTGTGGACATTGGAAAATTTAAGCTACAAGGGGCGGCTAGACGAAAGTGCATCTCCGGACAATGGCTCGGGGTGAATCCAAAATGTGAAGGATTAAGTCAATACAACGATTATCATTGTAATACCATGTTTTTGGCTTTTATTAACTTTCAGCTTATGTGACCAGAAAGATACATAAGTATAAAGATAAATATCTTGTAATACATAATGTTCACTATTACTAATTGTCTGTGTATTAACCAGTGGACAAATCCCCGACCATTCTGTTCCGGTATCTCAATGGTTCAATAGTTCAAAGTACGGATGGAAAACTTGTAGTATATCCTGGAACGACGTTACATATGGAATGTCTTTGGATTAGAAAATTTGGTACTCCAAAATGGGAAATTTCTAACACTCATAGGTGAGGACGGTGAAAGTTGCTTTCACTTAAAGAAATATGACTTTTTATGTATTGTGCATTGTCATATCTACTAGTTTTTAGTTTATATTCACTTAATAAATTCTAGAGTTTATCAAGAAGGATGGACAGAAGATGAAGGCAGGGATTCCCAGTTGGAATACAGATTAACTATTGATAATGCGCAAGTAGACGACTCGGGAACTTACAGTTGTGTCACTCCTGCAAGACACGGTCATCAAATAAACATTGTAGTCAAAAGTAAGATTAACTTAAAAATCTACCTGTAATTATTTAACCTATAATGACAATGTGTAACCGTAAAAACTGTCAACTACCATTAATTTTAAGGCGTGGAATGCAAACCACTACCCGAACATCCAGATCTTGAGTACTCAACGAACGAGGTCCTTCTCGGAACAAAAGTTACGTTTAAATGTCGCAGTGGAAATACTGTTGTGGGTGCTCAGTCATTAGTATGCTCAGCTTCTGGTAATTAATTTCTTAAATTTAGCGCACATATGTACGTACTCCTGTACTTCCCGAAATCAAATACTGATTTTCCTAAAAATTTTCTTTTAGGAAACTGGAGCTCCCCATTGCCAAAATGTGAAAGTAAGTGAAAATATATTAAAGGGACTGGGCTGGAAATACTATAAAATATTTGTTTCCTTCTTTAATAGATATTGAGTGTGCGGATATTTCATTGCTTCCGGCAATGGCACCTGTGGGTCATACACCCATTCCAAAGAATGGAACTGTAAAGAAAAACGAAACAGCACCTCCAAAAATTACGGTTTCGAGTAGGGATGTAGGAGGAAAGGCTACATTCGTATGTCCACAAGGTTATATGGTGGAAGGAACATCGGAAGCAACGTGTCAAAATAACGGTGACTATATTTTAAAAACTAACAAAGATTGTCAAGCTAATAATATCAGGCGTCATGTGGGCCACATGCCTAAAACTTTCCCTTATTTTTGCATACCGTTGCACACTTATAATTTCAATCTCACTCTATAAATGATAAAGATCATCCTGCATTCCGTGGCAAAAGATTATTACATTTCTCTCGCTACATACGCAGAAACAAGTTAAACCTTTCACGAATGCTTTGTAATTTGTCATTGTAAGTCCATATTTTCCAGGCGCACTATCAATTTCGTATGTAGAAAAGCATTGATACATTTAAGAAAGAGAAAGAAAGTGAAAGTTTTTATTGTGATGTATATGATGCCCTGTTTATACCATGTATTGTGGAATTCAACACTAATAAATTATGATTACTTATGCACAGGAGAGTGGTCATCAGCAATTCCGCTGTGCAAAGGTACGTAAACAAATCATAGGAAAGTTAAATATTCACGTGTTAATGCATCGACACAGGTTATTAATGAATGGCTGGTCCTTTTCTTTTTTAAAACCAACAGAGGTTGAGTGTGAGTCGCCACAACCGGTAATTTTACTATTGCAATAACTGAAATTTATCCATTAATTCGCAAAAATTACTTTCTAATGGGAGATTTTATATATTCTAGCCGGACTACGGTTATGTATCTGGGAATCCCCCATACAAAGCTGGTGATCTAGCCCAATTCGAATGCAATCAGGGCTATATGATGGAAGGGCAACCGATAGTTGCTTGTCAAGATAGCGGAACTTGGTCGCGGTCTTCTGCAGTTAAATGTACGTTCCGTAGTTTCTCATAATCATAACCGAGTTAATTATGAATAATATTTTGTCTACGTACAATACAATTTATCCAAATCCAAATTTGAATTATTTCTCTAGGTGTACATGCTTGCACGTACCCTGGAACGATAATTGGAGGTACAATTTCTCAAGTAAAATTCTACTACTCCATTGGGGAAACTGTTACTTTTGATTGTACGGATGGCTACCAACTTCATGGAGCACGAATGTTGCACTGTATTAAGAATGGAAAGTGGTCGACCCAGGTACCCACCTGTAGTCCTCATTCCCACAATGACCACATTTCAGGTTTAACACAGAATGTTAAATCAAGGTCATAAATTACCTGAATTGCAGGTAATTTAGTATTTGTAGCAAAATATCTTACAATACACGACGAACACGAAGTACAGCAACTAACAATTATTAACTTAGGTAGTAGTAATACCTATAGACACAATAATAAAAAATACCTGTGTAGTAGATGCTAACATTTTCTCGCCTAATTTACGATTACAATATATGTACAGTATATAACTATGATACCACAAGGAGAATTTATCTATATCTATTTGT
Organism: Tomocerus mixtus; assembly: GCA_034694165.1. Lineage (NCBI taxonomy): Eukaryota > Metazoa > Arthropoda > Collembola > Entomobryomorpha > Tomoceridae > Tomocerus > Tomocerus mixtus. The sequence goes on from JAQFYC010003577.1 coordinate 17,305, forward strand.
CCATACTACATTATAGTATTATCCGAAAGCAATGATGCTTTGCAGCTCATTCTTCAGTGAGGTTAAAAAATGGAGATACATCGCTCAAATTTTTCAATGTCAATAATTCATAAAAATAATGATTTGTATTTTGTACTGCTTACATAAATATTAAGTCAAGCCGTCTATCTTTGAGTGCATACAGTATTGTTAATTGTATATAAGGTATTAATTACTGTTTCAGAAAATCGTGTATGTGATCAAATGGTCAATTTAGTTAAGAATTAATAATCATTTATCTAAAAGTTAAGGCATAAATGTAAAAAAGGTGATTTTAATTGATCTTCATTCTGGATACCCCAGGGAAGGAAATAATGGATAGATTTTGGTCATATTATACAAAGTACAAATAGCATTACAAACCCCAACTTTATTACTGCATACAATTATTTTCTAGGCTACTATACATTTACAATAAATTCTGCATGAACTTTATTTATTATAGATTGATCTCTATGTCAAATTGTGTCACTGATCTAAACAATATTGACAATAAAGCTATGATTTGATATGACAGATCCCAATGTAATAAAATATGACACATATTCATTCAAAGGAAACCATGCATTAAAGAAATGTTATAATTGACAACTAATTAGCGGTCGAATATATGTGCGTTTGATCTTGGGCACCATAAATCGCGTGCTTAAGGAACGAACATAAATATATATTAATCAAAACCAATATAATTGCAATTTGTTTTCTTCGCCTGACAAATATAATGGATTTGTGCAGTGACCAGAAGATGCGAATGGTTGTAAAATGATTCATTGTGAAACTGCAATGTTGTATACCTTGAATCTTCTATACCAAGTTAACATATAGGAGTGAAAGTATAGAATGGTGAAAGCATGATGTCCTAACACGTACAAAATGTACTGTAGTTGGTAGTAAATAGTTAATATGTATATATCTTCCATATGCTTTCACTTCATCCTACTGACTCCTACGTCCTACACAGATATGCTTATAGAGATCAGACTATCAGGCAAACTCGAACTTTCTCTTTTTTGCGATGTATGACGTTCTCCAGAGAACCCAACTGCAGCCAGTCGACTTTCACGCCAGTTCCAGTAGGGCTGTATGCCAGTCGGGTTGCTCACTGGAAGTATCTGCTAAGAGTAAGTTTTCACCAAGTATTTCAGCTTTACACCTTTGTACTTGCAGTGCTAATTTGTGAAAATCGTATTTGCGACCTACTAAACAGAACTAAAGTGGGCTTTACGGAAACTAAAGTGTCATATCTTAACCATGACCTTTTTCAAGCCTTTCTAAAACAAGTATAAACATTATCGGTTCTAAAATGAACTTACCTGGAATACTTTTGAGGATGGAAGGCTGTAAAACTCTTTATGCTATTATTCTCTGCCTTGGAATTACAGGTAGCTAATATTTTACATTTCATATTCTACACGGCATAATTTTTAAGATTTGAGTTCGGGATCGATATTGTTACCCTTTGCGAGACTAGACTATAAATAGTAATATGAATCAAAAATGTTTTTATAATTTGAATAAGAAGATTGTTTTGGTTATATTGTTAATTATAGCTTTCTATTTTCCATCGAATTATTAATACTTTTTATAATGTCGCTAAAAATATATCAATATTACCAGATTTCATGCTTTACTGCTTCAGCCTCCTCACAAAGAGAAAAGTTAACTTTCCCCATTAAAGCAGAGAATAATTTTTCATAAACTACGATGGACTGGCCTCAAGCCAAAAAGTTCTGAAAGGTAAGAACAGGGGGTGCGTTTACGAGCATTTACGGTAAATAGAAATCACTACGACATGTAATACATAATTATTGTACATGCTGACTAGGCTAAAGATGAGAATAAAGAATGAGAATTCGCACGTTGCCCAATCGTACCGGAACTGTTTACCGTATATCCTATAACACCCCTCCAGCCTAAGGCCGTGCAATATATATATTTACAGGTTAGTTCACCCTAATTGTCCAGAAAAAAGTCCATCTACACTAGTCATATAGGAGACAAGAGCATAAATTGCTAATACAATTATTATTTTGTACCCACTGGCCTTCGTAGGAATGCTTCTGTATCAAGGAGACTCTCATTGCTAAATAAGCATTTAAGTTTCGTAGTATTGCACGTTTGTAATGTAGGTTATCCGCATAAAATTGCTAGGGAAATTTAACTGATACCCTATCGTTACAGGACAAAGGGAATGATCACTATATAAATTGTTTGGAAATTATGTTACCTAACCTTCTTTATGTATCCGTAAATAATACAAGACGTTTTTTGCAGATTTGGCACTAAAGTCCTTGGCATGGCATCATCCTTCATCCGACATCTTTATGAACAATCGATTATATGACAAGAATCCCAGAAACGCTCCATCAGATCTTTGTCCTAGAGACGAGGCTCAAGCTCATCTACAAGGACGAACATGCATGAGAAAATGCACTTCAGATGAGGAGTGCAGAAGCGAAAAAAATAAATGCATTTGTGATGGAGCTTGTGGATTCAGCTGTATTAAACCAGGTTAGTACTGTGTTTATGATTAGTAGAAGTATGATTATGTCGTATGTCGAAGTCCTTGATAAAGCCATAATTTAAGGGGGACTCTATGGGTAGCATGTACTATAGGAGAACGGGTCACCTGTGCAAGTTAGACAAAAATGTGTCACATATCAGCTTTCTAGCTAGGGCTCTTGTCCGCGATTTTTTTAAATTTTTTCAATTTTTATGATCAAAAATAATTCTTGAAATAAAAAGGTTTTGAGTAGGGATTTACATTTTATACGTTTTTATGCCTTAAGATATTCGTTGAAACTTCTTAGGTACCGCTACTTAATAAGCTAATGATGATATCCCTCGCCCAGGCTCGCCATCTGCATTATCTAACAGACTATACATGAACAAACCTAGTCTGGAG
>JAQFYC010003578.1:0-20246 GCA_034694165.1 Tomocerus mixtus
GGGCTGAGATCATCATTCATAAGAACCACCCGGGACACAGTCAGGTCATAGTTATCTCACTAGGTCTAAGGGCACTACACAATGTAGTCTGTACTGTACTGATATATTTATACTAATAAGTACCTCACAATAAACTAGGACAATTAATTGGGTAGGGAATCATGGAATTACAGATCATTGTGCTATTGAAAACAATAGGGAAAACTATCCTGCTTCTTACCTTTTCATTCGCTCTCAATTTGCTGTGTTCTTCAACTTATTATTTACAAGGTGTATTGAATAGATTCCCCTTGCCCATGCTAGCGTTTGGAATTGGAGTATAACCTGCAAATCCTTCTAATGTTGTCTACAAGGGGATAATAAAATCATGACTTTCCCTATACATGTACATGGCTGCAATTGTGGAAAGTAGTCATACATATTACTTTCTCCATTTATATAACTGAAGATATTCCATAAGTAAAAGCAAATAATAAGTATAAGTAAATATACCTTCCCAGAGTATGCCAAATAATATGCAGTTACTGTATGTAGTGTACATTTTTCCCCCTGGCATCAAGTAGCACAGCAAACCGTAAATTATAAACCAAGCACAACAAGATGAATTTTTTTAAGACTTTACTAATTTCTTCACTTCCATTGCAGTGAAAGTTCACAATGGTGTAAATGCAAAGTTGTTTTCACCTATCTCCTATGTATATGTATGTATATTGCCAATGGCTTCCATGATACCTTGAATACAGCGCGCGCTTTTAATAACCATTATCAAATTATCATGTAAGTACTCGTAGTTTAAAAATATGCTAAACTGTGTATTAGCATACATACACCTAGGAATTTTAAAATAAGAATGGCTCGATATTATATACATAACAGGCAGCCATGGAATCATTTTTTGATGCTGACAAGACTGCTAAACACCAGGGCCTACATTAAAAGATGTGGAAATTCTCCGGGGATGACTTTTTACCTAGATATCCCACTGTTTGTATTCATGTTAAACAATTTTGCAAATTCGTTGCGCTCGCGCTCGTGTTCTGTAAATTACAAAAGCAAGTGTAATGTCGACTTGCATATGTACGTTAGTGTACTATATTGTATTATCAGTATCTGTACCATATCATCCACTAGCCACATATATACTCGTACGTGCATCTCGGGCACAATCAAAATTCCTTAAAGAATAGACGGTTATATACTTATGCACATGTAGACAGCGCCATAGCAGTGTATGCAGGTTTGATAGGGACATTATTTATAGTAAGCCACTATATAGTATAATAAATATGTGATGATGACCATATAGCCATCTATTGCATTGTACCACATAGATAAGGTTAGTACGTACCTAGTGTCTAGTTATGAGAGTTGCTGATGGATCTGTGAATTTTGCTAAGGTATGCATTAGGAATGTAACAAATATACTAGTATATGGCTTTGCCTACTCAGTTGCAAGTTAAATCCAATCTCTTATCTCCACAATCCAGTTAAAGTTACGTGAAGATAAGGTTACATAAATACATTTACACGTTCTGGTGTAATGCAATGTAGCTCTCCTTTCTCTTCTCTGGTTTAACTGATCTGTCTATCTTGCTGGACGAACGCGGATGGCTAGTATTATTGACTGGGCTTGGTATGATGATTTTAGGTTTTTGTATTTTATGTATGTATCTGTACTATGAGGCTATGTAATACGTTTCGATTTCTTCTCCTTTGTAAGCCTATCACGATAATATACTATAGTATATTACCTTCATCGTTTCTATAGTATGTATAAATATATGTACATATTAGGATGCAATGGTCATGGAGTAGAAAAATAGACTCAATGGATGAATAGCTGAACAAGATGAACTAGTAAGTATTGTCTTGTGTGTACTTATAGTAGTTGCATTAGTATGTAGCTTCATTTTGTGTTATATTTTTGGTAGGACCAGCGATGCTGTAAGTATTTGCCAGTATTTGCAGCTAGCGAAATTTAGACTGTGTATTATTGTTCTTGCCGTTCGTTCGCATCATTTCCCATAAGAGAAAAGGAGCTACTCGAGTCGATTCACTGCAATGCAATGTAATGTGACGCAATGAGACTGAGCCTCTCTTTGAACCTTTTTCCATTTCCTTTTCAAAGGGAAAATATAATTTTCTTTTCCTACAAATTTCATGGATCGTCAGCTCGGTCTTGGAGGAATGAATTCAGCCTATCTAATACTATTTGACTTTCCAGAGATTGTTAATGTTGACCCAACAGGCTGAACCAGTAATCTTTTACTCTAAGTATGTTCCTGTATTGGACAACCTATTTATTTGCACATACTTTGATATGTACATACAGATAATACATATGTAATATATCATGTATTATGATGAACAGAGTAGTATAATACGAAGGATTCAGCAAGGACCGTTCCTAGTTCCCCTCGGTCCTTTCGTAGAGATATGCATTGAATGGAAAACTTCTGTGGGTTTTCATTGACATTCTAATTACATGTTTAGCTCTTCCCCAAAGTACTATACAAAATATAGGCACTGTAGGATAACAATGACATTGAATTGAAAATGTGACCTTAAGAAATGAAACTAATGCAATTTTTATGGTCTACTATGATATGTAATAATATTTGTAACATTACATAACTACATAGTTGGAAGCAAAATATTATATCAAGTGATGCTTTTCAAGAATATGAATACTACTGTTTACTCTAATATTGTAGCTAATTCTGCAAATCCGCAGGTATTTAGTAGTATTTTACATCAAGTACAATTTTGCGAATACACAGCAAAGGTAACGCTACATTGGTATATCTTTTGGGATACTGTGTCCAACGGGATACTACATCCGCGATTTCCAGGAGTGGATTGGCCGCAATTGCTCCAATTTCCCTGGTACAGTGCTACCGTTATGCATGATGTTTTTAAGAGTTGATAAAAAAACAATTCATAAAATCTATAATAGATTATCAAAAATAGCTTAATTCGTTAACCATACTCCATCTCAGCCATAATTAATTCGCTCGCATTGATTCTGCATACTAAACTACTTTCTTAGAGATTGAAATAATTATGATATCATTAGATTTATACAACGAAACGAATCCATGGGCACTTTGGTTAGGTTACTTACTTAATTAGTGATTAATGTGTTGCTAGAAATGTAGAATAATGGAACTGGTACTAAGTATGCATATATGTATCTCTTATAGCGTAAATTGAGAAGAGGAACAATCATTTCCAGGGAGTCCAAACTCCCTCCTTTTGGATGAACACAAACACAGTTATTACTAACCTTAGAATTTTATGAAAGGAATGCTTTTGAAAAGAGATTCTATTGAAGTGTTTGAATGAGCCATAGCATCTCGTGTAGTTGAATTCCTTTAGAAGCCAACTGATCTTCCAATGAAAGACTGCCGACCCCTGGAATCCAGGAAAGCCATTTAAGTTGTTGTCTCATAGATACGAGTCTTTATACATTGCATTGTTAATTTATACTTAGGTTGCTCTTGCAATTAAAATCTTAAAATATTTAAAGGTTAAGGACATGCGTCTGTAAGTAATTATTGTAGGACAAGAACCTGGTTGAAAGAGGCAGAAAAAGCATTCGCTACCAAAGCGTTTTTCCACATTAGGAACGCAAAATGGTTTCAAAATAAACCGATCAAATGGATTTCTCTATGTATCGCCGCAGTCAATTTGTTTTTAAATGTTTCTCACTAAACTGCTGGTTTTGTTGATGAAAATAGTTTAAATGACATATTAGAGACATTTATTACTAACTTCTCACAACATCTCAAAGTGCCCCACTTTTGGGGTAAATTGAGATTCATATTTGGATTCCATACATCAACAGCTTTCCAAAGATACCCCCCTTAACATAATTATGTTTCTATTTAAAAATAAGTGGGCGTGGCCAAAACTCAATGGGGGTTTGTGGACGATTTTATCCAATAATACCTGCCAACTTACTTTTAACCTCCTCTATCGAATTCTGAAAACAGAATTGAAAAAAATTGACGAATTTGAAAGTTATAGCTTGGAATGACTTACTGACTTACTTACTGACGGACGAAAATGATCTTTTGAATATGTATCGCAGAGAGCGATACATAATAATTAAAAATTGTTATTCCATGCTTGGTTTACAATTAAAACTTAAAATTGCTTTTAGTAGAATGCTTAATGTAGCAAGGGATATGGCGACATGTCATAATAATAGTATATAGACAATATAGAAAATCGTAGCTATTAATTAGCGTAGCAGAAAAATTAGTTTATCTAGAGATCGAGGACTCCGCCCCTCCAGCTTAATATTTTTCGTAATTCGCTTATCCATACAGAGGTGCCATGGGAGGTGGATTATTTATTTAATTGCTTAAAGTTGCCTTATATTCAAGCTATTTAATCCCCATTTGCATATACTTTTAGTAAAGCCAGTTGCAATCTCCATTGCAGATTGATAACAATCCAAAATGCACAATACAATGACGGGAGGAGAGATTTAGGGAAAGCGATAATAATAAGTATACTAAACTGGTGATTATGTCCATAATATGCGTACATAATTGCTCAAGTTGAATATAGATTACTATTTCATAACACACATTGCATTCATTGTCTTTTTATGGTCGGTTAATTACTATTGGAGTATCGGACTCACACTGATATTCCTTTGCCTTGGTTTGGTGGTGCAAAGAGCAAAGCTTGAAAAGATCTATATCAGGAATGCAGAGATAATATAGTAATAATAATATTATCAGTTTCGCCTAATGTGCTTTATGACCTTACCAATCATTACAATGTTCCATGAACAAAGTCATAAATAAAATATTTGTTTCGAGATAACTGAAACCGACTCTTGTACATCAGAAATACTAATAGTACGTATAATATAGTATGTTACAAAGGTATGCTTCTCCTTACTAGCTATTTCAGCACACTGAAATGAAATATGAGTTAGTGTTGGTAACATCTTGACTTTCATGATCTATATGAGGTTATAATGAATCAGTGGCAAATAATTTGTATTAGTCACCAACACCATTGTGTATATATGTAGTACCACAGAGAGCGAGCGCCCTCATAAAATACATTTGTGGCTACATGCCATAAATTATGGCAAAAGCATTCTAATCGTTATTTTCACTCCCTATCACTTGACCGTGAGCACACACAGATGCACGTATGCGAGGGAGTTGCTTCTATTATAGTATCATTGGCAATTGCTCCGAGGGAATGCGAAAAACGCTAGTACTGCACAACGTCGCAAAAAAGGAAGAAGTGTTTATAGTACTACTATACGGTACGGTGTATAGTATCCTCAAATTGTTATGGAGAAAGTTGTCACTTACTTAAGCACCTAAACACTATAATTAGTCTGTCTGATATTATTGTTACACAATTAACAATAATAACAGTTTTTTGAATAGTACTATGTATGTGAAGAATATAACTGCTAATTATACAAATTTGTTTTCATAATTGAGTGCAAATTTTTATCTCCAGCGCATCTTCAATTTGTTCCTCCATAATACCATTTGTATCCTACCTATGTATACATATTGTAGTAAAACCATAACATGCTCTCTACTTATTTGCAATACAGGTTCACTTACCCATATTGTTTGGCTTTTGTGCCTATACAATTGAATAGGGTTTGGTACGAAGATAACTCGGAACCTCGGAAGCATGTTAATCTACTACACAATATAAATTCAAATCAAATTATCCATTGTCTGACGTTATTTGCATACTCCTACTGAGCGAGGGTGGATTTACTTAAATAGGTGCCTTTTATTTGCGTAACTTTTAGTCAATTTTCATTCAAATCACAAATCCCAACCATGCAGTTAGGTTTACGTGTATAAATACATTAGATTGTTAAATAGCTCATTCTCAAATGAAATGAAATCCAACTGGAGTTGCTGCATGGCTTAGCCTGCTGTAATCGCTTCCACATCTCTTATCTCATTATTATCGGAAACAGTCACCCAGTCGAACCTAATATACTGAAAAGTCAAATAAAACTATCTTGCAGCCAGCTAGCAATAGTATTAAGCGTTTATGCAACTACTAAAGCTAAAGCTCTAGCATAAAATCCAATCCTATCATCCATCAATGCGTTAGCTACGGGTGCACTAAGTCAGAACGACCTACCGCGTATACGGATTTTGTAACTTTGACTCATTGATTTATTTGAATTACATAAACCCATATTATATATAAGCATGTATTTGGATATAGTAACTGGAAAGTTTATCCAAGCCATCAGTCGATTGTCACTCCAGTAAAAGTACAGAAATACTTTTACAGGAACTCCGGTATGCATTTATATATTTGCTGCTGCCTTTTCTAATTTCCATACAAAACCACACTATAGTTTTCTACACTACGACACAATATAAACGTACAATGCCTTTACTCTGTATGCTCAGACAGGTCTTCTTTCGAATTTATGGGAAGGGTGACATCGATAACTTACGAAATGTCAAATGTTTGTGTGCATTACAAGTTTTTCTGCTAAATAAAAACGATATTACACCAAATCCGCTCTGATATTTGAATATATAATGTGATCACCTTCGTTTATCTAACGGAGTTCGATATCTTCGGCAGATAGTATTCCGCAAGGAATTCTAGATAGTCGTGCAATACCGGTATTATCGCTAGTGCTTATTGTTTTCGGAAACTTGAAACTGTTTTCCTTCCTCTATAAAATCTCATTTAAGAATCTCTCTTACATAAGGCAAGCTTAGCCAGATATATCATCTGTACAAGAAGTATAGAATTCTGACACTCTGTAGTAATGTAAATATACTACAAGAGCACCATTCACGCTTTATTGGAAAATTGGAAGCCAGCCACCTACAAACTACAAACTTCTACCGAAATGAGATGGGTTTCCAAAAATATATATCATACATTCATACACAGAGAACCTGATAGATACTATAGAGATTGTAAATTATAAGTATATGAACATCCAGTGATATGCGGTTAGTAGTTTGTGGTTCAAGTCTTGCGTCGCCGCTTCTATAATTATGTAGTAGCATACCGTAAGTTATGGAGCGCAAGACTGAAATGGATGTTGAGCTTTCCGTTATAATTGATAGTGTACATGTATTTACACACGATTAGAGCTAAGACATAAATGTTCAAATAAATGTTTTTATTGCAATACTTCAGATCAAGAGACATTCCGTAAATTCTATATTGCTACTTAAGTGTCATGTTTTAGCACACATTTTTAAAGATGCTCTCTGCACAGGTATGCATCCTTCTGTACTGCTTACTATATAGTAGCTAAGCAGTAAATCATCATCAAAGCATATTATTACGCAATGCATGCATCGAACAGATATTTCGATGAGTTTTTCATTTAGGTATGTTATGTATTAACAACTTATCAGATTCTTCTTTCAACCCTGAAATGTAGTACACAAATACACAGACTAAACTTTCATACATATACAGTTTATTTAATGTTTTATATTTGTAAATATTTGGTAGCTCAATAAGCAAAATGAAGGTTTACGGATTGTTGTGTTGTGTCGTTCTTTATTCGATTTACATACATAATATCCAGTAAACACGCCTACATATAAATGCATACGCATCGCAGTTCAACATGTTTTCGGTAATGTGGTCAATTTATTAAGTTATCGATATAACGCTACCTAAACAGATGACATTCGGCATTAAGCTCGAAATAAGCAAAATCTTACCTTACATTTGAATTAGTAAGTTGCTCAGATATAAAGTGCAATCAAGCGTATTAATCAAAGCTCTCCAACCAAAACAAAGAGCAAGATACATACTTCTGATCAACTATAGTGTTTAAAGGAACAGAGGAATATTGTCATTTGTCAATGTCCAAATTCTAAATGCAGTAGTCGACACGACAGCCAAGTCAACACGATTTCACAGCACATTGACTCAACATCATTATTTGTAGCACATTGTATTTGGTTTATCTGTTAGTACAGTTGTACTAAAATAGCGACTATATGCCCTCTTTATTCGGTTTTTTTTATATTAGGGAAATGTTTCATTATTCAGGGCGCAAACTTAAATAGGAAGTGTAAATACAACGGAAGACAAACTATTTATTTGCCGGTAGGCGTATAATCGCTGTTGTATGTGTAGTGTATAGGATTACTTGAAGAACCTTGTTTCCTATCCAATTTCAGCTGTTGTGCTGTTAGATTGGTTATTGTAACATGTAACATGACACATCTTTCGGTGTACCGTGCTCATTTACTCAAGCACAAACACAATAGCATGCATACATTAGGGAGGTGACTGAGAGTGTGATGTGAGTATGTGAGTGAGTGAGTGAGTTATTTATGTAAGATGCTGTAATCTGTAATACGAAACAAGCAAATGTGTTAAAGCTACTACTCTACAATTTGAGTTGAGAATCAGGTTCAGTTAGCACTTGAGAAATATTTTGTATTGTTCCTATTTATACGCATTTGCATAGTTAAAATTACAGTGCTGCGCTGCCACATTTTTAACTACAGTAGTGTTATAATTATGTGTGTCAGGGTCATTTAAGCGGCTTTCATGACTTAACGACTGTTCCACGTCCAGGCATCACAAAATAGTCCATTTACTAAAAGTATCGGGTCACTAAACTGTTTTCAGATAAAACATTGCCTGTACCACGTTCGAGTTTGTTAATGTTAGCTTTCATATCCTTAATTCTAGTGCGAATTTTTATACCAGTCTTACAGGCACTTTCATAATGTTTCTTCAACACACATTAAATATGCGCCTGCTTATACAGAACATTCATAACTAAAATGTGACATAGCCGTTCCCAGCCACCGTAGTTTCGGAAGGAGCCGCCACTTTAGCCGAAATGGAAAAATAGCATCCTAAATGTTGCTGCATCACATTAGTAATTATTATTTCAGTGTGATATGTATGTAGTACATTTTGCCCATTACATTGGAGTCATGTTGCTATTCCACTACAAGTAACCTTACATCGACTTCATAGTACATGCATGTGCTAACATTTTAGGGCAGCTTTGCTGTTTTTGCTTTACTTTCTGAACTGAGACTTGGAACTGTGATATATAGTATACACAGAACTGAGACATTAATTTAGTTAACAAAATTCATTGGTGATAATACTTTTGAAAGTATAAAAATGACTTCACAATAGGATAAAATACGGTCAGTTCCTATACAGACATCTAAATCATTGTACGCATTCAGGATGTCACTGAAATTGAGAATAATTACATTAACTATATGTAATGATAATCGAGTAGATATATCATAAATAATCTAAAGTGACTAGATGCTTTTTAGAACTGATACTATGGTTGATAGATAAAGGTAGAGCGAAGGAAATGACCATAGCTGGACAATGGACAGTGGACATTCCAACTTTAAGATATATACACGGAGGAATGGAATTTGAGTTTTTTGCAGTATTCATTGTAATATAAACCAATAAACGAGCACTTAAACTCGAGGCTTGAATAGTACTTTCAAACAACTGTTGTAGACAGTTAAGATGTATAAATAGTTGCAGTGCATATTGAAAGTCAGTTTGTTTTAAACCGTCCTAGGGTTTAAGCCAGACGAACAATCATTAGTATGGTTCAATCCAAATCCAAACTAGTATGGTTCGGAACCTAGATTGGAGTGAACCATACTGATGATTGTTTTAAACCGTATTGGTACACCAAACCGACTTTCAATATTAACTGCAACATATATATGGGCATAGGTAGATATGCACCTACCTATGATAAGAGCCAGCGTTACTACATGGAATAAGGCAACCATCGAGCAATCTCCAATTAGCTAAACGATTATATTTACTAGAAGTAAAAAAATATTAGATATAAATACTCTTAAATATTAGAAAATAGAGAGTATAGTTTTCACCAAGGAAGTATACTACATTTATGACAATCCTTCCTTGGACGGAGCCGTAAATTGTTATTTTGTTGTAGTATTTTACTCAAGCACATAGTTATCCGAAAGGTGAAAGAGAATAATTACTTAAATACTTACCTCAAACTATAAAATACGCCCCAAAGTATACAAATTGTTTTCAAATGTGCTAAGTTTATCAAGATATAAAAAGAGCAAACGTAAAAATTAACATTTATCTGTAGTTGGCATAATAAGTAGCCAATGCAATATTGATATAAGGAGTCCATCATTGTGTAAGTATTGCAATAATTCAATATGGTTTGAACTTATGGAAGCTCTCTACTAGCCTAAACAACTTTTAGAACACTTTTATGTTCATGGAATATTTATAGGCGCCTCATAAAAAGTGCTCCATGTATCTAAATATCATAAAACTATAAATAATTTTGGCCTTTCTCCATGTCTTGTCGGCGGCCAGTGGTATGGGCATACCTACACATACTCACCAGCACCAATACATGTACATTTTCGTTGGTTTTGGTTTTGTACACGGTTACAATGTATGTAAGTAGGTATTGTTATATTATTCAAGATCATCTTTACATCAGCTATACGAACATATTATTAAGGGATTCATTTCACTTGACTTTCTCCGTATACAGTTTTAGTACGCTCTAACCCTTAAATTGTAATGTAACCCCAGTTAAGTTCCGACCTAAGACCTAACCGCAATAACCTTCCTGGACTTCCATCCAGCAGTTCCCATTCCTATAATGTCATGTTAGGCCAGGCAAATAAATTTAATCTACTACTATCTGAAATATTCCATCTCTTACATCTGGAACCTGCATTTCTTAGAAAGGAAGGAGTGTAGAGACTAGAGACCCACTTATAAATCCCATTGGTACAGAATATAGTGTGGTTTGCTGTTTTGTCAGATTAGAGCTTAAGAACTCACAATTCAGACTAACGTCAAAAATATCGTGAAACGACCGTTGGGATTCCCAAATTGAGAATTTATTTCCTCGTAATGATGCCCATAATGCTCTTAAGTATAGTAGTATCGTGAAACTTCAAACAATAGCAGGAGCCCCCATTTCATTTCGTTTACAAATAGGAAAATGTTAACCATAAAGAAAATAGCTTCTAAAGCTTTTATTCAAGCAGGGGCAACTATTTAATGTTTTGTGGTGCTCTTAAAATGCTAGTGTTCTATTGCACTCAACTCAAGTCAAGACAGCAAAATCCAATAGAGATTTTTGCAGTTTTACACACACTCACTTACTCTTAAAGTAACTTCCTACATGTGCATCACTGTCTAGGCAATCCGTCCGCCCTCAAGTGCTTTCCGTGCCGAGTGCCGAGCAGACAAAGAATGAGGAGAAACAGACGCCGAGGTTAAAATCAGGACTTCCATTAAGAATTCACTCCGAACAAGATCATTGAAACTATACACTGTCTATGTATTGCTCTGGGCTAACATATAAGTAAAAGTAAATCAAATTGAATTGGACTTCCGATCTTTAAAAGGTCATCTAGGTAAATGGAGTCGAGAAATGACACACATGCTACAATATTTATTGGTATTCAAAATAAATCCCCACTTTTTATTGAACTTAACCATGTTTTATTTTGTGCCAACCGTTTTACTTGAGACTCAAACTCAAATGGGGACATCCAAGGTTAAACAAGCTATTTCGGTGAGGCATAAACAAGACATTTGGTCATGGAATATAACCACAGCTGAATGACACGCTGTGACTTACATTTATGATTTTTTCTGCTTTTTAATCAACTAGTATAACATGTATTTACGATGTCATCTACTGCAAATAAATATGATAAAATAATATACGAGAGTATATATCGTAGTATTTCATAATATGAAATAATGATACAGATAGGTATACTACATTTAAAAACCTTATAGCAGTATATCGATTAAATTGTTTGTAAGTGCAGTGGGCTATGGGCTAGCTGGTAGCATTATGCGTAGTGTGTACCAGTGTACATAATATATTATTTCTTTTTCATTTTGCTAAATCCACCCAGGTACATTGCAAACGCAAAGTGATATGAATATCTAATACTAAACTTTCATATTTTCTTCAGAACTTCAGTACAGTACAAAGTACTACTACCTAGGTATATCTAAATTTACGTACTACAGTAAAATCATTGAAAAAGATCAATCATATTTAGTTAGGTAATATGAAATCCAACGAAGGTACATTAGGAAAGTGCCTTGATGTCAAGTAATATGATTTCCTGACTGATTGTGAGTGAGTTCCTGATTTCTATCAAAGAAACGGGAAGATGCTATTAGTTTATATTTGATCATGGTCAGAATACAATAATATAATGTAATATAGTATGTTGTCCACTTACGCTGAACGTTTTACGATACGATCAGATAAAGTCAAATTCATGTGGCCGTCTTATATATCAGGGTTACTCCCTGTATCAGTTTGTATTTCACTACATCCAAAGTTGATCGAATTTGTACAAAAAAAGGTTGCAAACAAAAAGAGCCGGCGAGGTAGGGATATTCAGATTTTTATTTTCCTTTAACTAATGGGGGATACATAGTAAGTAAGTGCATATCTAGAGGTACTTAAGACAGACATAGACATGGGTAGTTCTCTATTCCCCTTATATTATATTATACATTTGGAAAACATACTTAATTACGGTTCAATACTACATCATGTTGTGTTATATGGACATCTATAAGTATCAGTATGAATATAACACAATGGAATCACAAAATATCTACGCAAACATAGGTAGTTGTATTCTTACAGCTAAGCTATTTAAAACTTAGAATGAGGTTGGACATATATATAGAATGTACCGCAGCTACAGTACTGTAGGCATGTTACAGGAAACGGCAAAATCAGGACTGTACAAGCAAGTCGAAGCAAATAAATACGAGTTGGTACGCTTTACTTTTAGCTTTCGCAGGCTTCTTAACTTTCCTATTAATTATTATTATCAAAACCATTGTGTAGTAATCGTTCAGCTAATCTTAAATGGGTTTGTAAACACGACGTAATATGCGATTTCAAAAAGAGGAATATTCAACCATGTAACTAAATAATATGAAAAAATCGGTACTAATGAATGGAATGATAACGGCAGATGCAATGTGCTGTGTAGTAATAGTGCAACTAATATTACTAATTAAGTGTTTATCAAAATAAGGTATTGTTTCTGTTTACGTGTGGGGAAACGTGTGTCCATGTCTGTGGTTTACTTTTATATCATTTAAGCTGGTTAGGTTATATTGTCCTCGTTCCAACTTCGAACCCCCAAGCTTACTGAAACTGAAATATATCCTAATGGCACAATGGGAACTACTGTGGGCAAAAGACATTTCTCTTGTTACTTTCCTTCTTTGTGCGTCCCATGCCAAGCAATCGACTAACGATATATGAGCTCCATCCATACGAAATACTGAATTTATTATAGATGTATGTACATAAGTTGTCTAACTTTCTTTTGGGTTTGCTGTGTTTAAAAAGGAAGTTAGATAGTTGCTACTATAAAAAGCGTTGTATATTTTTGTTTGCACAAGTTTCTATTTTATACCTTTGATTTCATGAATGATTTATGCTCTAAATTCTACCGACTAGAATGGTGGTCTCCTCGAACTTATCGAGAGTAAGACAGTTCTCTTCACCTCATCACCATGTCGCCGTATTGCTGATAGCATGTGGTAAGCTTGTTCTGCAGGCTTCTGGCATTAAGGGTACCTGATACTTACATGCTTATATTCCATATATTTAGATAACACGCGTTACGTACAATGGACCAAGAAAATAAATACATTGGCACATTTATATGTGATCCTGCTCCCATTCTCTTTCCATACAAGATTTTTCGCAAACTTTCCTGTATCAAACCAAAGGACTTAAAGAACGAATTAAGTATAGCTAGCTTTACACAATGATAATGTACTTAATGATGTATGTCAGAGATTGTCTGGTATATTGTATTACACATTACAATATGCCTGAGGTACTTTTAATACTAATTATAATAACAAGTAGTAGTAAACAACTTTTCAGACAGGTAAGAATTATAGAACTTATTATGAAAGTACTAGGAATTTAGTGTAAATCAATTGCTTCTTTTATAATATTAAGTTAACCTACTGTGTGTCTAGTAAATAAGGAACCTTCTGCTTTCTCTTTAACATGGAAGCACAATGTAAAGCTTTTTCCAATTACTTTCGTTTAAGCCACATTTTCTTGACGCACTGTATAGGAATTACTATTCAATTATCAATAAACTAGTAAGTAGGTATTGAATATACTACTTACTTATATTACTATTGCTTACTTCCTAATAAATAATATTGCTTCACTGTATTGCTATAAAGCTTAAAGGATCAATCAATCTATACTAGTTTCCAGACCCTATAATGAATACTGCATACTATATAGATAATATTTTGTATTACATTATACGTCCATAATATTGTTTGTCTATATTGCTGAGAATATATATTTACACTTTAACAGTAAGGTCCTTCTAAAATGTAGGCTGAAAATGCACGTTTCCTACCTTTGATGTCAAAAACTAAAAAAGAAATCAACTGTTTGTTGTTGCTTTGATGTTTCTGTTTGTATTTTCAGGAAGCTTTTAATGCGGTCATTGTCAAAGCTAATCATAAGTATCACAAGCCAAGCTAGACTTGACTTTATACCTTTTAAAGATAATACTACATTCAACTTTACCTAGATAACTGTTAGCTAAACAACAATGCAGTGCAGTGGAACTTTTCCCTTTGAACATTTGCATATTAACACTACAACGCATTTACCATACCTATTGATAATATGATTTAGCCCCACAATTTATCCATATAGTCTTTTGTTCCATGTCAACATGTAACACAGGTAGAAGTACAAAGCAGTACACAGCTGAAGTGTAATTTTCAATCAGCCATAGTCTCATAGTTAGTACATGCCGTAGTAAATTGCCTTTTATGATATTACATGTTTGGTGATTGCCTGCAGTTAGTGTCAGAGCTAGTAATTCTTAGCAGTATACTTCATAAGAGTAGGTTACAATTTGCAGATGATAATATTCCATTTCGATTAATTGCTCGCTGGTACAGTATAAGCATTTTGCGTTTCAGGTTTGGTACATTTGTTGTATACTATGAAGTTTGGGATATTTATGGCCAGTTTATAGTATTTTTAAGGAAGCTAAGCAAAGCATTATAATGATATTTTATAGTATCATATAATCCTAGTACTAGTATCTGTATATACTATATGCTACTTAGCATATACTTAGTATATACAGATACGTGACAGTCAATAATAATGGAAGGTGTACAACTTTACACACTAGTTATAGATAGGTACAGTAGTCGTCGTGTCAGTCGTGTGGTAGTGGCGCGTACGCTGAATGTCCGCTTTTAATGGAGTACAGTACAGATTAGATATCTTAGATTTGAAAGTGAAAGACATGAAATATTGAAAAACCAGAAGGTATCTTAAGATATCTTAAATATTCACCTTGAAATATTACGTGAGGACGCAATGACATTATCGCACTGAATGAATAGGAACGGACTTTGTACGTGTCTCTTGGAAGAAAATTTATTTCGACAGATAGATGATTTCAATTATAGATTCCTGTGTTCCAACCAAATTCAGATGGGCTCATAGTTCATGCCTTGGTAAAATAAGACATATTACGTCAAAAAATCAATATCAAAACCGTTCTCACCATAAAAAGCTTTAAAAAAGTAGTAATAAGCAAGCAGTACAGGTTTTTATGCAGTGCAAATATTTTAAAATATACTGGTTACATCAAGGTGGCTTAAATGTCATAGCATTTAAGCCACCTTGGGTTACATAATATAAAGAATGAGGATTATCAATGTATGGAAAATAAAGTGGCATTAATTTGTTGAGTAGAAGCTTATTCTACTTTAAAAAAATCGACTTTTTGCGAATAAAAGTTGGTTATCTCTCTTACTTAACGCTAATTTTAGCTGTTTTCTAGTTCAGGCATTTACAAAACTCAACTCTACTAAAGTTGCTACACATACTTATTATTATTACTACGGAGGAAAGAAGTAGTCCTAATAGCTGCATCGATTTATCCTCTACACTCTAACTTTGCTCGTTGTTGTCGTCTATGTTTTGTAGTAATGGCAATATTATTATCCATACGTACATACGTTCAACGTGTGGATAGTCAAATCTGAAGTGTACTCGTCTAGCAAGTCTAGAGAGCTTATAGATGTAAACTGAATTTTCACAGGGTACATCGTAAATCGTACTTAAGCACCATAAATATTTTGTATCTGCATTTTGCATTGTGTGACTATGAACTTGGAATATTCATACTTGGTTGAATATAAAAATGAGTAGTGCACAATTAATTGTTATAAATATGTACAGTACAAAGATGTCACAAATATAATTAGTAAGCTATGTAAAAGTTATTGAAATGTTTGCCAGGGTTCTTTCTCTGCCAAGCCCTGTATTTATAGTTTTTGCCATAACAGCAGTACAGTTGTAATTAGACTAAACTCAAGTCACTTAAGCATGTATTATAAAGAACGTTACAATATTAGATAAGTCAAGTAAGCTAAGCTGAGCAAATGTTGCATTCAAGAAGTGCTTTGCATTAGTGTAACTGTGTGAAGTCATCAGTACCGGTTCTAACAAATTGCTTACATTGGGGTTGTCCCTGTTTCAAAAGCGAGCAATAGATTAGAAATCAGTTAGTGCTGTGTGAGTACTATATTGTAACCCTTTGTTCCATTTTAATTCTAAGCTTTAATGTTTTTAAGTAGGTAATTATCACAGCATGTGTGTATAAGAGGCAGCCAGTCAACAGTTCTTTCTTTTAATTATAATTAGGTAATATTATGTAATCTATGACATTTTCGTCATTTTTAAGGCCTTGAATGAATGTTTGTTTAGATTGCCCATTGCTCCAAAAATACAAGTGTTTATAACGATATGAAAAGATCATGCTAACTAATAACTATCTTTAAATATTTTTTGTTTCAAAATTGTCACCTACCTCATTATAAAAAAAGTGTAATGCATTTGAGACATTTTTATGCGAAAGGTATTTCAAGAAAATTGTAGTAAAGAAAAACTAATCGCTGCACATGGGGGAAAGGACAACTAGCAAAATTAGATATAAACATTGGTATTGGAGATGTTAATAAATACTGGCAATTAGTTAGTTGGTATATTTACAGTAGTTGATGTGACACTGTGGTTTAGTTGCCTTACCCCTGTAGACTTTGGGCGATAAGAGAATGCCCGTGTCTAATACCGCCACGGAATAAGTATGGTTTGCCAAAATTATTTGGCAGGCCATGCCATGGCTAGCTCTAGAGCTACAACA
This sequence comes from Tomocerus mixtus, assembly GCA_034694165.1. Taxonomy (NCBI): domain Eukaryota; kingdom Metazoa; phylum Arthropoda; class Collembola; order Entomobryomorpha; family Tomoceridae; genus Tomocerus; species Tomocerus mixtus. The sequence continues at coordinate 17,280 of JAQFYC010003578.1, forward strand.
TAGTTGGCGGAGTTATGTATTACAGAGTATATTTTCCACACCTGCACAAAGGACAAGTAATTTAGTTAGTAGGGAAATTTTTGAGAGTGTTCCTACCTCGAGTCGTGCCAACAATAAACAATAACTGAAGACCGACGATGGGACATATACATACTTTCATTTAATAACTACTACTTACTACATATTGTATTTATCTGAGAATAAATAATCTATCTCTAGGTACAGATATATATTTACGTACATTGCACAATATTACACTTGAACACATCAACATGAAACTCACTTGACACAGCGAGCTGTAAAGCTAATATTAGCACGAGATTCTCTTTTCGGCTACAAGAGCAAAACAAATTACTACAGGCATGTTTACTTATAAAGTGTGTAAGTGAAGTAGTACTTATTATTCAAAAGTGTATCAATGTTTGTGAGATACGTAAATAATAAATTCTACTTTTTTTCGCAGTGAAACGAAATCCACAAAAATCAAAGGACTTAACTAGTTGCACAGTATACTTACTATATTGCACATGATTTTCAAATTATACCTTCAAGCTGTTGCCCCTACATAAAATGTATGGAATAGAAAAGGTATGCAATTAAGCAAGAAGAGTGATTTTAATAGCCTATCAAATTACAAGATTGCACTTCTCAGCTATTGATTATTTATAAGTGCTTAGATTGTTCTCCCTCGTATCATTATAGTATGAGTGCCGGTATAGTGATTGGGGAAAGTGCGCGAATTCTACTATATATTTTTCTCCGTAATTACCTGTACTAAGGCAAAATCTTACGATTTGTGAACTATAAAATCTACTTAAAACTGTCTATTTAGCTCCACAGAACCTTAGTCGCCAACAACTATGTCTGCTAAACCATAATTTATGGTTTTCAGTTTTATGTAGTTTTATGGCTGTTCTATGGAATGGAACAAGACTGCACTGAGGTGATAGCTTTTCTACCGGTTACCAAAACCAAACCACTAACTTGCTTTTTGTAGGAAAGCTCCTAAATGTTAACATGCATTTTGTGTACCAAGTACCAACATGCACGTGACTGTTGTCTCGGTGCTAAGGATATTAATGTGCTTAAAAAGGTTGAACATCCATTTAAATAGATAATATTGTATGTGTCCACCTCTGCGGAAGAATTACTTAACTGGCTTGCCTTTTATTTGTGTACTGCAATAAAAGCGAAAATTTATTTGCGAAAAACAAATCTTACCTAAATTGTTTTTATCACATCGTTACGTCAACTTGAAGCAACTATACCTTGATTAAAACACCTAGCTTAGCTTATAGATAGCTTACTAATAGGTACGCAATCTATGCACAAAAACAATTCTAATCGTGCTGGAATTAACCACAAAATACTTAAGTACATAAAGTAAAAGGTCTAACAGCAGTTGGAAGTTCGTGTAAATCTGATAATAATTGCTAAAGATTCAACTTTAGCAAAGTAAACTTCAAAAGACAAAAAATTCGAGATATTTAATTCATCTTTAGTAGGAAACTAAAATAAATAGGTGCCAACAATTTTACTTCAAGTATAATAAATATAGAGCTTAATCATAGCTTTGCTTCACTTCTACTAGAAGTTTAAACTGCTAACAGTTATACACACAGTTCTGACAAACTACGTGTACCTATATAGTGTCGCTAATCTGAACTGCATTTCGATGTGGTTTAGATAGCCTATATAGCATTATTCCTAAACACCACATTTCTGCTGATAACATGTTTATGTAACACACTGAATTGTTTAATCTCTTTCAGGGTTTACAGTCCTGCGTCAAATGTCCAAATATCATAGTGAAAATGAAATAAGTACCAAGCAAGAGAAGCGAAATGTGATGACTGAAATGACATTTTAGAAGATTAAAGTGTTATTATAATTGGAAATGTGAGAAAAACGCTGAGCCGTCAACTGAAACCTCTGTTCTGTTGTGGTTCTTCTAACATGATTGTGAGATTGTGATCCCTAGTGGAGTCAGTTTACGATTGTTATTACTACTGCTCCTACTACTCTGATAACATGATGACGATGACAGCATAATTCAAGTATATTGTGGTGGTTAATGCGGTTGGCACAGTCTCATTAAAGTCTAAAGCACTATAATTATACAATGAATGGACTTAATTAATTGTGAGCTGGGCTACACTGGAATAATTATTTTTCCTGGCATTTTCATCCAATTGTCATTAAAATGAACGAAAGCGAAAATGAGACATTGCTCCAGTTCCCCACGGACGAAGAAGACCCAAACGATCTCATTTGGCTTGAAGAATTCCGGGACAGCTCACGATTTTGGGTGCAGAGGGTCTTAGTTCCCATTGTTGTCATCGTTGGAGTTCTTGGGAATTTGGTTACCATTTACATTCTGACACGGCGACCTATGAGATCATCTACTAATGTGTAAGTAAATTTTATTTTTGCAAAGAATAACTCAAACTGATGGCACTCTACAAATAACGAATATTAATATTGCTATTGTAGAATACATAGACGTAAGGAAAGTACTAAAGTTTTCAACGAAACAAGTCAAATTGTTATTTAGTAGAAAATCTTTCGACAATAAGGAGGTTTTTCAATGTGAATTGTTAGCGTAGCTGTGAAAACTCGAAAAACTTTTGTAAACTAGACTTACGTATGCTATAAACGGAGCTACACTACTGTTATGTTGGTATGCTCAATTCCATCTCTTAGTTAGTAGGTATGTATGTAGTTTATGTACAGTAATTTAATTTTCTTCTATACATTTCCTACTCCTATCTATCTAGCTATCTCATTTCTATGTAATCTTAAGTAATAAAACGGCACGATCCCGGGAAAAGAATTCGTAACGAGTCAACGCAACGAACTGCAAGGAAGACAGGGGATGATAGCGACTGAGTTAAGGGTAATTCCGTGTGTAAGGAGACTTTTGAGGCAAGGTAATCTAAAGCTATTTTACACGTAGTCTCATGTTCA
>JAQFYC010003579.1:0-20242 GCA_034694165.1 Tomocerus mixtus
GTAGAACCAAAAGGCCATCGCTAATTCTGAGAGCTTACTGTATCAAATGGTCCCTTTTTAATTGCACTCACACATATATGTACATTCTGGGCAAACTGCATGAATAATCCCATTAAATTAAACATACATTAAAAACACATTCAGGTTAAGGTTACTCTGCTTTCCATATTTAACAAAGATGTAGGTTGCAGTCGACAATTTTAATGATATCTCTGTTTACCTGCCTTGCCTCGCCTATTTCTATCAAGACCCGAAATTCTGTGAAATTAAAACACTTGTTACGTACATAAGTAGGTTTATTTATAGATTACAATTTCAAAGATTTTAATATTTAAATATTCTAGTTTCACTTTACACTGTCTATTCAGATATTGAACTCTAATTTAAAATATATGTAGTTTTTCAGCTTGACAATTAAGTATGCGTAGTAAATAAAACTATTTCAATCGAACATACACAGGAGTTAAATAGGCAAATAGTAAAGTCCAGTTTTAGTACTATACGTAACGCCATAATTATGCCATAAGGCTAAGCTTTCCCAAACCTTTTTGATATTGAATTGAATTGAAAAATACAGCAAATAAGCAAATTCTAAATGGTCAACTAAATCCACTGCGATTAATTGGAAGAAATTAATTAACAGGATATGTTACATCATTTATGAAGAAATATACTTTAAAAGGAGAAATTAGAAAACAATTATGTAAGTAAGTTAACTACTGAAGTATACTATAGTATATATTATGTAGATTAGATGGTTCACAACAATTTAGCATTTGATTTTCTGAGTAAATTAATTGCAATGCCTTCACTGCTGAATTGGTGGTCATGGTGTGGCTGGGGCTCTAAAGATTAATTGCCTTCGTCAATTTTTGCATCACTTAATTGCAGGTTTTAGCTAGGCTTTTATTGCAACAAGACTTTTACTGTTCATTTCTTCTTCCAAACGAAAGAAAATCTCGGGCATCTGTTGTGTACCCCTGCTTAGCATAAAGCGCACAATTCCAGGTTTTGTTTCGACAGTAAACTTATTGGAGAATTTTTTCATCCGCCTGGTACTTGGACCCTGTAAATTATGAAAATTACAAAAGGAGAGCTATTCGCATTAGGATTCCTGGGGTGTATTATACATTATAATAAAAGAAAAGCTTCCTTAACCCTGATAGTAATATGTATATTGGTATGGTAGGTATATGAAAATATAAATTCAGCACACACATACTGCTGATAAATATTTAGCTCGATATTTATTTTTGCATTAAGTACCAAAAATGAAATATTTTTGAAATCACTAAGTGTTTTACTTACTTTTAATGAGAAAGCGATTTCTATCATCGTATTTTCTGGAATCGGGACATCCAAATTGATTCTGAAGAGTTTTTCTGCTTCAGATTTGACTTCTTTAACTCCCTTGTCAATAATTAGCGATGGCACATTCTTCTTTGGGAAAAATGGAAAACAATCGTAATATTCTGGCTTTTTGAAGTAGCGAATTTCATAGCGAACTGTGTAGAATTCGAATTTCTTGTTGTCAGTTTCTGATTGTCCAAAAAAGCTCAAACCAGTCAAACGAATTGGACGGTTTACACTTAACCTTAAGAATTGGGATAAATAAGTAGTTGTTACTTTAACTATTATTTGGTTGCTTTAACGAAATGTAATATATGTTAATAATACAGTTCATTTCGCATATAATGATTCCGGCACACAGGAATTTCGCTACTTGAAACGAATGTTAAAGGGCTTGTTTGATTTACATGTAGATTGACCTACACTGACCTGAAAGCGAATGTGGTGAAGGAAATCTCCTTAAAGGGAAAAATCGGCATAACAGATGTTTCCCTTTATAGAGAGGCTTACAAATAAAATAATATCCCTATCACCTATGCGCGGAATGCGAATTGATTATTTTAATACAAATTAAAAATAGATAATCATAATAATAATATGGTAATCATTTTGTAATTTATACTATTTATGTAGGATAAAATTTACTGTGTTGTATAGTAGACGGAGCTGTAGTCGTGAGTGCCCACCTCTTTTTCTGTACTGACTAATCCCCTTGTTACCTTGTATTCGCCGTCGTTGACACTGACCTCCATTTTGAATTTTCTGCTATTAATTAAACAGTAAATTAATTAAAATTGGCTAATAAAAACATCTACATGTATGGGGGAGTTATAATTCATGGAAAAGTATATCAATATTGCTGATTGTGATTACTTTACATAGAAGTATGATTTTTCAAATATTAAAAGTATTTTAATGGAAAAGGTTAGCTTCTTTTTTATAAAGACAAAAATTAATATATTTACACAGGCGAGTTTAAGGCAAGGTCAACATGTGTGTAAATATGAATATGAAGTGTTGGTATCAGATATTTCAATACTTCTTTTACTCTTTAATTTGCCAATGCAATATTTTTGCATCCGTGTAGCATTTGCATTTGCAATTGCAGTTTTTATCTAATTATACTTCTTTGATAAGACTGCCAGGTTTCAAGGGACAAAAATCGGAACGTATTCAAGTTGGAAGAATAAAAACTCAGATCGCTTTTTTGCCCTTATATAGTGTAACATTTCGGTATGGGCCATTGGCCAAAAATAATGATATTATCCGAATAAAAAATAAATTTCAAAAAGTTGCTTAATGAACTTATTGAGAACTCTGAGAAACTTTATTAAGCTATTTATTTAATTACAGTGTGTATAAAAAACTTACAGTTTTTGGACAAAATGCCTCAAAATATGACTTAATGTTCTAAAACACGCTATTAACTCTAAATCTACTATATAATATTTTCAAAATGGAACAATTGGGACGGAATGTTGTACTCAGGATAATCTGGTAGCCTCATTTCTAAATATACGTTGGTGTCATGTCTTCAGTTAACTCCTGCTGTTGAGAATGTCACCCCACCCAGTATTCTGCCACATTAAATCACAGGTACTCATTGTCATTACTCATTTAAATACCTTGAATCACTTAAATTAATAATAGCAAAAGAACCAACCCTATTGATTCGTAAATGAATTGATAACTCTAAGCAGAATACTGAAAGACTGGACTGAAGATGAAGACAAAGATACTCGCACTTTGAACACTAAGTATTGAGGTTTAATTTAAGTACGCTGCTTCAGTTTCTATGAAATGACATTTTGTAACTTGGTCTCGTCTTTCTTGACAGGATGTGTATGTGATAGCTTTAATAATTTTTATGCTTGTCCGACTGCTGGTGCGATGTACTATATATTCAGGCATCTTGTGGCATGTACAACAGAATCAATTACAATGCAGGCTGCAGATCGCAGATGCATAAGACAATTCTGCTGTAATGGCAAATAGTTTCGTACATATATATGTAGTATGTGCAAATATTCTATTAATGCTTTGTATGCACTGCTCTGCATTTTAATAATGATAATTATCATTGTGTGTACATACAGTAAATTATGATAATGAATTAAAGATGCTAAATAGCACATTATAATTTTAATACCTAAGTAATTCAATTCAAACTGAAGAATAAGCCCACATATGGCTTAAGCGGAAAATGTCACTCAAATATATGCATAGGTGTGGTAAATTGTGTTTAGTGCCCCGTGGATGAGGCACAAAATAAATGGGGCCCCCAATGCTATTTTTAAGTGTTCTATCACAAGGACAAAATCCGCGACAGAAATGTACTCCATTTTTTAAAAAATAACGAAACCTTTCGTTAGAGTTCAATAAGTTCACTTTTGTGAAAGAATAAATTCAAAATTTGTTAATTTTATATTTAATTTTGATTAATTTTGCTATTTATTCAAAATTACACTAGCTTTGAAAAGAATGGTTTTGATTTAATTGGACTACACATCCCCAAAGTGAAAAAATTCTTCAATATTGTTCGGAAAAGTGTCTAATCCTCGACTGTTTTCAGAATCTACCACACCAGCACAATATCTCAAACTCACTATTTGTATACTCACATAAAATATATAAACTATAATATGTTGTATGTATATCCTATCTCATCGACTGTCTTTTTGAAGAAGATACTACATAATATGCTAAAAACTTTAACATTCTTCCCAGGGATAAAAATGGATTACTTATCTTGGCTTCCGTTAAAATTGTGACTGCATCAATATTTTTTTTGTATTTTTAAAGTCTTCTTGTAAAATGTAGAGTAGTGTAGTGGATTATTATAGCATGGTCATTGCATTTCTCAGTGAGATCAGTAGAATCAGCAGATTAAAATCTTTCCAAGTAACACCAACAGCTACTAAAGCTGTTGAATACAAACACATTTTTATTTTTTATAACATAAATGAATATATTATACAATACCTATGCTGTTCTGCTGTAAGCATAATAAACATAAAAGTACAATCCTTCAATAAGTTACGTTATAGTATATTTATAATAACTGCCACTTGAATATCAGTAACTATATTCCCGCACAGTATGGCAAACTACGCCGCACTATTGTAATATACGATAATATATAGGTACTTTTTTATTGCTTTTAAAATTCTGTCCAATTTTGATTGATCATCAAATCGTCATAATAATTTTTATGTCAAGGCTTTAAGATATTGTTATTTTTTTCTCGTGCCCGCGAAAGAAATACTAATTAAACGTACAATTATCTAAGCCTGTTAAATATACTTATATTCATAGATTTAGAATAATAATCATAGGATAAGGCAAACACCTGAGGTATTCTTGTAACTGAGAGTTGATGCAATGCCATACACCAAGTCACACAAAATATTTCTCGCAAAATAAATCCACAAAAACTGAAATTTTTCGGGAAATACTTCACCCATAACTCTCTGAAATGCGAAATAAATAAAATAGGACATTTATTTGTAAGGTTAATTAATAAATTGCTAATCAGGAGAGATTTTTCACACATAAGACCTTTTTATCTGTAAATCGGTTATGTAAATTCAGCGTATACGTAAGGTACCCAAAATAAAAATTCCACAATGGATTTGTAAAATATTTAAGGATTCTTTATTCATAATTTGCTTTTAACGGATAAATGATATGGCTTTAAATGTCTCCCTTGTTGGGATACTACTTTATTTGGAGATTGTGCCTCATGTACAACTTGTTTCTTTCTAGGCTCTGCCTTTTTAACACTTTTCGTTATATACCGACCTCTGTGTCTCTGTGTATTCTTGAAGGCCCGAGCATTTGGGTAAATTTGGCAGATATAGCGTCTCTTTTGTCCGCACTGGATATCGTCCATAGCCAATTTGAATTCATTCTCAGAAGAATTTTCCAGAAAATAAATAGCGGTGCACTGTTCCAGTGGGTCGCCATTATCAGGCTGCCCAGGGGCCCAAAGCTTGCTAACTATTGGATAATCGCTCATTGATTGATTTTTACCGTCTATATTCCATGCGAATCCCAGTTTGTTCCAGGGGTCTTGGCCAACGGCAGAAGTATAAAGTCCTCCTTCCAGACCAACGAATTTATTTTCTGAAATACATAATTAATATTAATATGTGCAGAATTATGCTGACGTAATTAGTTGATATAAGTGCCAAATTAATACGGTAGAAATCATTTTACTGACGTTTTATTTTAATGACACGATAATTGTAAGACTTTTCTAATTACTTACTGTCATTGTGTTCCATTAAATATTTCGTAAGTTTTTTAAGTTCTGCTTCACTCAAAATAGATACTAATTCCATATCTCTAGAAACACATTTATTCTGGGCTGAATCCGAATGCACCTTAATGAAAAAATCCAAAATATAAGCCAACATGGTTTTGCGTTTCGCATTTTTAAATGTAAATTAAACTTAAATGAATTCTAACTGTATCATTTGGATCGGATACAATATAACTGGGTAAAGCATGTTCATTTGTAGTAGTGGTGGTGGTAGCGTCAGAATCGATCTTCCCCCTTTCTGCAATTCCAAAGTAGAATATTAATTAAGTTTTCAAAAGCATGTTACTTTTAGTTATGTATTGATATGAACACAAATCTACCTATAGATATGCTTTATTGTTAAACACTCAAAAGTACTGTACTTACATTGCCACAGAAATTCATTTAACACCGAAATAATTAAACAATACTTATCCCAGAAACGCAAATCGCGTGACAAATTATTGTTTCCTAAGCTAAACAGGATATTCCACTCATTCCATTCATTTTTCAAGAAGAAAGCCTTTGAAAAGAGAAATTAATCCACGATTGCATTAATCTACATTATTAGTCTTCATAGTAAAATGTTCTACTGGCAACAAAAAATAAATTCAACTTTTGAAATCTGAGTATGTATTGAATCTTAGATTATTATGTACGATAATTAAGATCTCCAGCCAATTGCCAAAATAAAAATATTACAACAATGAATTCGGGTTAGTAACTCCTAAATCTCAACTTTCTATATAGAATAATGTTTCTAATTTCTAAATATCAATATTTAATACTTCTTAGAAAATTATAATGTCTGTTATCGCATATTTTATTAAATTCAAGGACTTGAGATGCAAATTAAGCTTTTACAAAGAAAATTATATATTTTCAGTATACTAATATCATGTCATGTTGTTTATCTTTTATTTTCCGTGATAGACATTCATAGTTATTAGTATGTTTAATTTAAAGTTAAAAAATGGAAAGTTGGTATATTTTGTATACAATAACGTTTTCAGTCATTTCTTCTTTTATTCCAATTAGGACCTACATGAAATAAAACAGAAATAATTTTTAATAATTAACTTGAAGACTAATTATTAGAATTGGAGCAACAATTGACGTAAATGGCAATCAATGCTAATTTAGCACATACTTAAGAGACAGATATCCCGGTCAAGTAATAATTTAAGAAGCAACTTAATTATTATTGCACTACTATAATTGGTAATGCAGATACAGTTCCAGTAATAAATGCTAATTATGCACAGATTTCATTTAAATGTACGTGCTATCCGTATACTTTTTTTGAAAATAAGAATTAAGTATAAATTCCTACAATATACGATATATACGCGCTATTATTGCTATTATATTTTTTGCCTATTTTGTAACAGAAGGATACAGATAGAACCAATCAAAACAAATCAAAGCAAACTAAACCGGATTGTGATCGTAAAAGATGGGATTTTGTAGTATTTTCAATAAAAAGTAGAACAATACCTTTAGTTCTGCACATGAAATGCATTTTCTGCTGACAGTCAATGTCGTCCCAGACAAACTTGCCATTTAATACAAATCCATTCATGCACCATTCATGAGGGTAATATTTATCCGGTACACCGAATACCCATTTGGCATATGTCACAGTTTTGTTAAGAGTTAGCCATGTGAAATCTGGATACAAGGTTATTCCATCCAGCCTGCAATTTAAAAAATTGTTAGGGATAAAAAAGAACATTTTGAACATGAATGTCCATCCATATACATTATTGTATAGTCACTTTCCGGAATATAGTCATTTTTAATGTGGAGATTGTAAATACCTTGTAGCTCCTAACCATATCATCCAAGGGTTTTCGCCTGGCTCTTCAATATTTAAACAAATATTAATTATTGCATTCCAAAAATATTTAAAAAAATTAGTTGGCTAATTACTAACTTGTTGCTGATTGTAAAATTTCTAGAGCCATGTCATTTTCTTCGTCGTTTTCAATAGTTATGAGAGTCATATTGGCGAGGGTACATGCCTGGAATGCCTCTTGCCAAGTTGCCTAATTAAAAAATAGAACAATTCATCAATTTTAATGAAAGATTGATATTTGTGTTATTATTATCATTTTTTATCAAAAGTTGTGCCAAAATATGTAAGTATTGTATTGCTAAAAAATAATATTTTGCGAAAATTACTGAGAAACATTTGTGGCAAAATAAGTTAGTATTCTTTAGAGCTCGGGTTTGAATACAAATTCATAAATGGTACACACAAACATACCGTAGAGTTCACGTAAACGATATCCGGATAATGCGGGACACCCAACCACGTCATACTTTTGATGTCCTTTAGTCTCACTGAAAATTATGTACATACATATTTTACAAATTGTGATTAAAGGTAATTTTAAAAAAGAAGGAAAACGATGTCCAAATGCTTACCACCCTCTTCACAAACAAAACTTCTGTGAAGAGCGCAAGAAATATTGCTGAGGATGTAAGAGCGGACCACACCATCGTCAATGAGAAATGTTAAGCATTCGCCTTTGAAAGCGTTAGGTCCTTGCATATAATGATTTACTCCGTTATCCTTTAAATCGATTCTTTCATAAGAAGATGCAAATTCAAATGTTGAGTTCAATCGAGATCCGTAGCTCAACACATTTCCAGATGTCCATATTCCGTATTTAAATCCCGAATGTCTTCCGGCTGTTCTAGGGAAGAAATTAAGTCATTGTAAAGTACTTGGCATCAAATCCGTGACCAGTTATTACTACACTATGTATTACACTTTTAATACATTACAGTTAATTACGCGTATAAGGATTCCGATTTAAAGGAATTTCCCAATGTGAAACGATTTTTAGATCATTTGCTTAGTTTAATGTAAAAAAAGTAACTGAAAAGACTGTAGCTGTATTAAAATATGCACATTTTGTAAAATTTCATAAATCATTGTATTTAGAACATAAGAACCTGTGAGTTTATTGGATTGAAAGTAATTCGCAAGTAGATTCCCAACAATTGGCGTAGCTACAGAAATTAATCTTTGTTGACGACTTGCGCAGCACATTAAAGCATCACCCCAGTTCAACTGCAAGAAATAATTGAGTTACTTATATGTTAACACTTTCAGTTTTAAAATCAATGTTCAGGAATTTTATGTGGAAATGTAAAATATTGCTCCTGTTTCATACACATTAAAAGCAATTATGAAAAAGGCTTTAGATTATAAGCCATTATTGTATTTACAAAATAAGAGTAATTAATTTCTCTGTACAATACCTTATATACAAATATATGAGTGAGACATTATTTTGCATGTAATGATATTGTTTATTGCAAAAAATCATTTTTCATGATAATACCTCAAAGGTTATGTTATCAACAAATTTTGTTGGCAATTTAAATCAACATTTATATTTTTGTTGTGATTTATGAGTTATTTTCACAAAAATATAAAATTTTTATGTGCCAATTTGCATGAAAAATATTCTCCAGGATCAAAAGTTCGTTACATTACATAATATTACTAGTTCAACTTACCAAGGAATGATTGCTGTAGTGAAATTTCCTTTGATCAAATTTAATTATGTCGAATTCGATCTGGTGGCATTTGGTCACCTCTAAATAATTGTAAAAACATTATAGTTTATGCATGACAATAAATCTTTCAGATTTCATTGTTTCCTCGGTACTTTCAGTTCTAATTGATGAGTTCATGTGTACCGCATTACGTTTGGATTTGAAAAAAAATTATTTTTTTTGATCCCCTTATAACCTGGTACCAAATGTGTTCAATCGAAAGTACAAACGTAATGCGGTACACGTGAACTCATCTATTGATAAAAACGATTAACCTGGTTGTGCACATATGAAAGATAAATTTTTGATACAAAGTTCTTCATGGAGTCCTTTGTCCTTTGAAAATGCCAAACATTGCTCCACCGGATTTGGAATATCTTCATAATACCAATGGTCCGGCCACCTGAATTTTTTGGCATTAGGCATTCTGCTCAAATCTTCTGCGTCAACTGCGCCAAGGGAAGAGGCAGAAGTCCAAACTGCTTCGTCATCATCCAAAAATCCTTATTTTTTGAAAAAAGAATCAATTTAGCATATTATAGAGATAATTTTATAAAATACTCTCCAAAACCATCGCCTAATTTTTTAAGAGGAGGGTGGGGTAACAAAAGTGGAACAGAATTTTAAAAATATACCTACACAAACTATAACTTAAGGGAAAGGAGGACTGAGATATAATAATTTTTTGATGAGATAGGCATAGCATAGTAAAAACAAAATGCAGATGACTGATTCATGAAAACTGATAGAATTATAATTAGTTGTTTCGATGATCAATTAACTAAATAGTAAAATCCAATTTAGTATAGGCAATATTTGTGTTATAGTAACTTACCAGCATCGTAATATGTATCAATGAAATTTTGTTCTGCTTTTTTGGTGGACAAAATTAATTGAGTTTTATTCCTTCGTGCACATTCTTGAACTGCTTTAGCCCAAGTCGCCTAAAATAATATAAAATAAACCATTACAAACCATTACGGATACAAATGGTTGAGCTAACAAGTGTCACACAAGTACAAGGTTCATTAATGACTACAGTTTAGGCCATATTAGAGCTTTATAGTAGGTATTGAATTCTCATGAAATAATATATTGCCCCAGTACTGGGGCACATTGAGACTTGTAGTTGTATTCCTGACGTCACCAACGTTATAATTATACCCCATTTGTCATGTGTTACTATTTAAAATTTGTTAGACGTAGCCAGAATTTCGCGAGGACGTGGCCCATTTGGTCAACTAAAGAACTGAACCTGCCTCTTTAGCCATATATGTATCCTGCCTGCCAACTGTCACCTGAATTGGTCAACTTAATTAAAAATTTGTAATGTATGTAGTGTCCATGGACGACGGACAGACAGACAAACTATTCTTATAAAGTGGTTTCTCAACCACCTAATAAAAATATTACATTAATAAATTCAGAACATTTTATGCAACTCAGTGTCTTCTTAAATGGAGAAAACAGTTTATAAACATTCTAACCTTTCTGAGAACAAACGACTTATCACCCACAACTGAGACTTGATATTTTGGTTTGGCTTTTAATCCTTCTCCGGCTAATGATAATTTAAACACAAATTAATTAAAATTAGTATTGATCATTAGCAGCTATTTAAACTTAAGCCATTGACAATTGAATAATTATGTTAACAATATTTAATTCATTATTCATACGAGCAGCAGGTATTTGACAAAGGAACCCCCTGTCCCAAGTACATTGTACGTCCGCCATTCCCAGATTTATGTTGTCATCTGCCAGCATATAGACGACAGTGCATTGTTCATTAGGATTTTCATTATCCGGCTGACCTGGAGCCCAAAGTTTGGCACTAATTTTATAATTTTTCATAGGATAGTTTTTTCCATTCACATCCCATGCAAATGCGTCTGCATTCCACGGCTTTGTCCCAAGAGCAGATAAAAATAATCCTTCTGATGCTCCAATGAAGGAATCCCCTAACAAAAATCAATCAGTATTAATTACTTTATCGAGAAATTAATTATACAGATTTTTTAAACCTTTCAAGATAAGGTTATAGAAAATTGTCCACACGAATTGAGATAACAACTGATTACCATGAGCAAATGGTTATATTGATTAACTTACAAATTGGATGCATTAAGAAAGCATCTTGAATATCAACGTAATCCTCTTCATCGAAGATTGAAGCTAATTCCAAATTGAAATGATAACAATTCTGCCTTGCCGCATACCAGTTTACCTGCGACAATTGAAAATTCATAATTTATTAAACACACATGTTTTCATGTGAAATGTAAAATTGTGTATGTACCGTAGGATTGTTGGAAAAGTAGTATCCATGGGCTAAAGGCGTCAGCGTGTAGTTGGTTAGATATTCTTTGGAGTAGCAATCTGTTGTAATTATCAGACAAAATTTTATGCAAAGTCAAACATATAACATATAAGGTATAGTACAAAAATATATTTCAATTTAATTAATATAAATGTATAATTGATGCCCAAGATGCCTAATATTGACTTTAATCTATTATACTATATTGGTTAATGGATATTAATTCTTAAAGCTTAAAAAATCCAGAGGTGTGTGCTAAAAGGCAAACATTTTATTAAAGTTTAGTGAACCTGAGAAAATTTGTAAATAATAGGTAAACTTACTTGCAATGTGAATTAAGAAGACAATGTATGTAGTAAGCATTTTTATTTCTAGTTAGTGTTGATTTGCATGTAATATAAAATAATAAATTGAGTAATTAAGTAATAAAGTTTACTTATGCAGTGACTATTACAGATGCTATTCTAATTTCGTGTAAATGCCAAAACATTTTACATCATTTATACCTAACCATCGTGGTTTAATAAGATAGAAAATGCAAAACCATTAACTAACACATAAAACTGTCTCTAGCCTAACTGTAATAGTAGTTAATACTAATTTGAGAAGATGTTACTCAGCAGTAGTAGTATCTAAATATTAAAAAATAAAAATATGTTAGTGATATGTTGTAATAGTTTCTAATTACTTAGTTTAGGAGTAAACTTTTTATTGTTTATGCGTACTACATACCTCTATGTACTAGGACTAGTAAGATAGGTACAGCAATGTGTGTAGGTACTACATATAAGTTGTAAGTATATCGTAAATCATATTCTTAGAATCAACCTGTTTTTGTAAAGTACCGATATTGAATGGTTCTGTTCAATATTTACGGAAGTAATATTTATTGTGCTTATTTTGATACACATAAATATCCGTCGGAAAAATCATAAAGTACAATGGACCTAAAAACAATGTACTTATAGGTATCTATATTTATAGGTTCCTAAGTATGTAGCTTGTATAATATTCCAAGCTTATTTATGCTTTCACTGATGACAAGCAATTAAATGAGACCTATAGAAGTGAATTTTCCATGAAAAACTATGCCACCTTCTTTCATGCAGTAGAGCAACAAGATATACAGCCGAAATGTGTATTTCTTAATCTTATTTTTTAAAGAAAGGAATCGATCTAGTTATTACCAATGTTTCAAATGAAAAAATTATAGTAAACTTTACTTAATTAGCATAGTATCTTTAATTCATTCATTTTATTTTACCTATATTGTAATATAATTAACTTTTTTGAGTTTTTTAAAGCTTATTTTTTAGCGTCAAGCCTGGTCTAGACCTGTTAAATATTATTCTATAATATTATTTATTACAATAAGTAGTCTGTAATGGAGGTGACAAAGTTACACATAAATAGTAATGCACTATATAGTAGTGTGGTACAATATAGCTTAATTAAGTTGCTTGTAAATTATGTATAAAAGTGCAGTATTTCGTGTTATTATTCCATTTTATCTTATGTTCTTAAACAAAATTAGTTTAAATGGCCCATTTAGATAAATTATATCACAAACACAGTAATAGAAATGATTCATAAATAAAATATGTGCATAAAATCATTGTGTATACTTAATGTGGACTAATTATAAACATTACTGTAGTGTAATGTCAACAGGAGTGGGATAGGGTAAGGAGAGGACTATGACCTATGCAAGGCTTACGCTGCTCTGCGTTATCAAAAATGAGCGCTAGGTCATATTTGTAAACTGTAAATACATTAATTTGTCATCATAAGTCAGGCGATAAATTACAATTATGCGTGGATATATTTTCCATAACAAAATTTCAAACACCAACTACAATTGAGAGCAACAATTACAATTATTTTGCTTTGTTTAAAATCATGGAAATGCAAATGCGTATTATAGTTGTATTTACGTATGCGATATAAGAAACAGTTAGATCACGTTATCAAAACAGATAAATTATTTATATTTATCTATAGGAAAGTATTATAATTTTACTGCTATATATCTATAAGGATTGTTAGACAAAGGAATTCCCCTTTACAGACAGCATATTATGTGGAATCGATTATGTAGAACATTTGTGAGATCAGCATCCTTAAGTAAAGACGGATATCGATATAAGAAATTCCCGTAAATGACTACGGGATAGATTTTTCAGGATATTTTCGTCGTAACGTAACATTAGAGATGTTCATATGGGAATTTTCCACCAAATAATTCATATTATTCCCCCTTAACAATATTGAATAATAATAATAAATGCGAAAGTGTGTAAGGTATGATGGTATGCAAAATGTGAATTGGCATTTAGTTTAGTACTGAACTGTTTAATTGGATTGTTAAAGCTATCGAAAAGTTATGGGATATTCAACTAAACATACGTATTTAGTACATACGTAAACATACGTACTAAACATATAAGGAATTTCAATATATGTATGAAAGGAGTTCTGAACTATTGTCTCTCAAAAATCCTCTAAAATGAAAGGAGTTGTATACTTAGGATGAAAAGGAGAATAAGGATTTAACGATTACTATTACAGATTTGTAAACTCATATCCGATGTAATGCAGGATATAAATATAAACATACTACTACAACTAATCATAAGCATTCTCGAAGCTAAATTATTCCAGGAATTTTTCCATCTAAACTTGCATAGACAGTCTACGAATTCATATCAGAGATTCTTTACAGTATAGATAATATAATTAAAAGGAACAATGAAATTTTTACGATTAATTTTCTTGGAACTTATCCTCCCTTTTTTAATTTCCGGACTAAATTACAATTACGACAACGACGAAAACTCCTGCCCACCTTTGACACAAAGAAATGTGAAATACTTCAAGCGGGTCATTTCCTACGGACAAGCACAACCGGATAATTATGTCCAGAAGGCCATATTGACAAATGGAAAATTTCCTGCGGAGCCCATTGTAGTTTATCAAGGGGACACCGTAATTGTCGAATGTGTTAATTATATTGACCATAATTTCACTCTCCATTTTCACGGACTTCTCCAGGAGGGGACAATTCGCTCTGACGGAGTTCCTTACATGACTCAGATGCCGATTTTTCCAAATGCAACTTATTATTATATAATAAACGTCCGGGAACAATTGGGAACTTTCATTTACCACTCACACACGAATCTGGATATGATCTGGGTGTTTGCACCATTTATAATCCTGGAAAAAGAAAATAATTATGGTTCTTATAAACAACTCTTGAAGAATTATCCTGGTTATCATTATGAAGAAGACATAACTTTGATCGTGACTCAATTATGGCATGAAACTGCTTCCTCTACATTGGATACCATGTACCAGGGATTAAAAGCAGCACCATTCCGGGCACTTCCAGCTGCAGCGAGTATTCTCATCAATGGACAGGGTTATGGGGTCTGGACCCAGAATAATGGAAATTCCTCCGGAATTCATGTAGTTTATGTGGAGAGAGGAAAATGCTATAGGATTCGTTTAATTTCAGCAGCTTCCGAGAGTGCCATTCGAATTTCAATTAAAAATCACATCTGCAAAATTATAGAAGCTGATGGGATTATAACAAATCCAGTTTATACAGATGGCTTAAATATAAATTCGGGTCAGAGATACAGTTGCATTGTCTGTATGGACCAACCCGTGGATAACTACTGGATAGGGGCAAAAATGATTCCGGGACCTGGACCGAAAGGATTGGCTATTTTACACTATAAAGGTAATAATTTTGACATAAATAAAATGTCATATATAAATAATAAACATAAATAATAAAATAAAATAGTTAGGAGAGCTCATTGAGCAAAAATACAATATTAGCTCTATTTCTGACTTAAATATACATTAAATATTATTTTCGAAAATACAATTAAGAACAATACTCGTCGTAACGTAACGTTTGAATATTTTTAGAAACTCAAATTCGTCTATATGACTAGCATAAACAATTGAAGTCAACTACTATGATAATAAAGTTTGGAATACTTTTTAAATCTATATCTCGTACAATGGAACTTTACGAATTTCTTGAAAAAAAGTGCTTGAACTTTGTATAGACAATAATAAGTTGTCTACGACTGTAATTTAGTTAGTAACATCAATTTAAAACCCATTGTGAAGGAAAATGTATTACTAACAATCGAAATTAGATTTTTGGTGGTTCTTTGCTCTCCTTCCGAAATAAATATTCTCCACAGGTCCTCATCTCCTTAATATGATACGTACAACTCTGTATTGTATTGAAATTAATTAACTATATCTATCAGAAAAATAGGAATTTGATAATTAAAGAGAGCTGGCAAATTGTGCACAAACCAAAACTTTGTAATATATGTGATTGTTAATTGTTCCAATGATATTGTAGATTTCTCAATCAAATAAATTATGTTTGAAATAATGTAATGATGAAGAAAGCTAATTAATGCTTTCGAATATTTAAATTGTTTGTAGGTGCTCCAAACCCGGAACCCTTAAGGAAACACATAGCCAAAATCGACGAAACCAAAGTAGTGGACGATGATCCTTTTTGGCTCAAAGGACAAATAATTCCCAGTTCCAGTATCCCGCAGCGTGAAATCGTCTACCCGCTTCCAAACTACGTACACAAGGAGTTTATTATCCGTCCATTCGAAAAAACTCTTCCGGGTGGATCTAAACGTTTCGAAATTAACCATATTTTCTGGCCAAAATCGTTGATACCTTTAATAGACTTAGTTCAGAAGAATCACGTCAACATAACATCTCCAAGGACCCATGAGATACTCGTAGGGGAAGCGATCCAAATAGTTTTCGTCAATATTGTTCAAGATGACGGAACTTGTCCGCAACATCCTTGGCATAGTACTATTTTAACATAACATAAGAATTTTAATTTTTAACATATTTTAGCATAAGTATTTATTTCCTTGTTTTTTTAGTACATGGTCACAGTTTCTACATCGTGGGATATGGGGCGGATGACTATAGACCGGAAATAGAAGGCGTGGCCATCCAACAGAAGATAAACTTTCTCTACAACAATTATCGGCCCTTGAATTTCCCATTTAGGGATGTGGTCACTTTATTCCCGAATCAAACTACTTCCTCTGCAGTAGATGGAACCCCTTGTGGGTGGGTTGCGGTTCGTTTTGTGGTGAATAATCCGGGGATTTGGTTTGTGCAATGTCTCTTCACATCTCAAATGATTATGGGTAATTAATGCATATTATTACTCCATTTTATACGTCATAATTAATGCGGCTTAATTTAATCCACAACTTTCTCAATTTGTAATGTGGAATAATTAATTTTCTTCATATGAAATGTGACCGTTATGGAATATTCCACATTTCAAATGAAGACGGTTTGGGGATTCACATTAATTATTATTTGTACACGGTTGATATCATTGAATTAGGTCAGAAATAGTTTTAAGAAATAATTTTCATTTTTTGCTTTGTTTGTTTTTTGAACAGGGCAACAGTTCGAATTCTACGAACATACGTATGAAGATCCCTTTCTGAAAAAACAATGCTATTACAATGGACATTATCAAAAACATTATTGAATAGAAAAAGTATTTAGTAATGCATTAAATACATAGGTATATTGTATTAATTGTATACAGATAATCTTATTATATTTGCTTTCATACTTTGTGACATGTCAACCTATGAAGTAACAAAGACTATTATATTTTGCTATTTACTTTTGAAAGTGCTGGTGTAGTATTTGCTACGAATACACTTAGATATTACAGTATATATCATAATTATTGTATTATGTTGTAATACCATTTAATAAAGAGTAAAAAGTTTACACGCATTTAAATAAAATTGCAGTTCAAGATTTCAAATTCAATAGTAAGTACTTCTAATTATATGCACCTATTTATTAGATTCATATGAATTATTCTGTTAGTTAGGATATTTATATCAGTGTACATCTGTCCTAAATTCTACGGTGTAGTTTTATTTCATAATCACGCAGCTTTGCCAAAAGTGTGTAAAATACTGAGGAATCTCCAATCTGTATTTGAGTCTGTTGATAATTAAAAACTTAATGTAAATACGAAAATGTGAGAGTAAATATTTTATTGTTATTTCTGTTGATGCGGATGCGGAAAAGGATAATTGCATATACTATAATTATTTCTTTAGGTATTAATTTTACTATTACATAGATAGTAGCTGTTATCCATACGGTATTATAAATTGAAGGCATATTTCAAAAGAATACTACTTATTTACTTGATTTCAATGTATGCACTATGTACCACTTCTAATCTTCTACTATATGTAAAATAATATTGTTTATATGACACTACTAATACCATATAGTATCTCTTCCTGTATAACATAATGCATATAAATATAATAGTTATAAAACACAATATTTGTGTATTAACACTGCTGCGTTTCCATTTTACACTATAAACGAATATACCTACTGACTGTAAGTGTAAATGACCTGTCTAAAATCTAGAGATAAACTATATCAAAAGCATTTTGATGGCTGTGATTCATTAACTAAACGGAAAACGATGTGCATTACTGCATTTAACTAGTATTTGTAATGTGTACTAATTATAAACATTACTGTACATATTTGCAATAATACAAATAGAAAGGACTATGACCTATGTTACGATTACGTTGCTTTATCAAAAAGCGACAGTATAATATAAAGTGTAAGTGCATTGTCCTGCTCTAGTGTATTTGTAAACTGTAAATTAATTAACTCAAAGCATGTGACAAGTTATATATACAAATAAATAGTTATGATTTCCATATTTGAAATACATATAAATATGCAACATGCTTACTACGTACTATACTATCTGTAATACAATAGGGACAAAAATTGGAAGTATTTAGCTTAGGTAGACATGCATGTGGCATGCAGTAGTGTTAGCGATAAGAAACAGTTAGATTTACGACGTTATCAAAATAAATATCTATGGGAAAGTGCTAAAGTACGGACTATTTTTATTTTTATATCTGATAAAAATGAGATAATTTATCAGAAACTATGGATAAAGTAAATACATACTTAAGACGAAATGGAGAACAAAAGAATTGAGATATTTACTATGCTTATTTGAAACTAGGTTAGTAAAATCATATCTGATGTAATGCACTGAGTTGCTAATAGGATATAAATATTATAAATAGAGATATGTAATAATTATCATAAATATTCCGGAGCTAAAAATATTCCAGGAATTTTACTTTAAAAACTTGAGTGATTTTACTCATTGTCTCTTCAGCAGTCTAAGAATCCATTTCAGAGAATAAGCAATAAAATATTCTTAACAGTCTAATTAAAAGGAACAATGAAATTATTGGGATTCATTTTCTTGGAACTTCTCCTCCCATTTACAATTTCCGGACTATTTTTCAATGTAGATTGGCCTTGGTATAGGAATTCAGGAACAGGAGGGAGTTACGATCACGATGAAAACTCCTGCCCGCCTTTGAAACACGGAAACGGAAATATTAAATATTTCAAGCGGGTCATTTCATACGGGATGGTTCAACCGGATAATTATATCCAGAGGGGGATTTTGACAAATGGAGTATTTCCTGCGGAACCCATTGTCGTAAATCAATGGGACACCGTTGTGATCGAATGTGTCAATTATCTGGACCATGATTTCACTCTTCATTTTCACGGACTTCTCCAGAAGGGGACAGTTCGCTCTGATGGTGTTCCTTCCATTACCCAGAAACCTATCGCCTCCAATGGGACTTATTATTATATAATTAATATCCGGGAACAATTGGGAACTTTCATTTACCACGCACACAAGGAACTGGACATTGTCTGGGTTTTTGCACCTTTTATAATTCTGGAGAGAGAAACTTATTACGGTGAAAAACAGCCCTTGAAGAATTATAAGGGGTATCATTACGACGAGGAAAGAACTTTAACCGTGACACAATTATGGCATCAGTCTACTTCGTCAATGTTCCAGGGATTAATAGGAGCACCTTTCCAGGATATTCCAGATACGGCAAGTATTCTCATCAATGGGAAGGGATATGGGATCTGGAGTCAAAATAGTGGAACATCCTCGGGACTTCATGTAGTTAATGTGGAAAGAGGAAAATGCTACAGATTCAGATTCATTTCAGTAGCTTCGGATAGTGCCATCCAGATTTCGATTAAAAATCACATCTGCAAAATCATAGAAGCTGATGGAATCACAACAAATACTATTTTAACAGACCATTTGAACATAAACTCTGCTCAGAGGTACAGCTGCATTATTTGTATGGACCAACCTGTGGATAACTACTGGATAAGGGCGAAAATGATTCCTGGACCTGGACCGAAAGGATTCGCTATTTTGCATTATGCAGGTAACTGTTTAAAAATAATTGTTGTACCTTAATATAGTAGTATGTTCGGAAAGTCTGTTATCAGCCGAATGTATTACCAAAATAGAAAAATTATTATTTTTATCAAGGAGTAAATTAATTGGGAAAATAAGCACTATGAATGGGATTTTGGCACGTAAATAAGGAAATTCTTGAATAGCTGGTGTCAAAAAGGTATTATTATGCTCAATTATTGTTCAAGCACAATAAAAATAGGCTTATATTTAATGGTACCATATAAAAACTTACTTTGCCATAATTTTTTAGGCTTATTTTACCATAACTTTATTCATTTACCAAAACAATATC
>JAQFYC010003580.1:0-20233 GCA_034694165.1 Tomocerus mixtus
ATTTTCTACCTGCTCTGACCGTTCAACCCTTTCAAAAGCTTAAGCTTAGGATTACGGAGATGATCGACACAGTCCCGCATTAAATAACTAACTAAAAGGTAAATACATATAACTATGTTAGTACTTCTTATTTTACACATTTTCTATTTACATGGTGCTCTACTTACCTGCATTAGCGTTGGTTTGGATTAGATAACCAAAACAAATTAAAATATAAGTAGCTTAGTTGGAACTTAAAACAGGTGTATGTGGTTACTACACTCTAGTACCAAAAGACCACCTTGTAACCTTGCAAGTGTACCTAATGCCATCACTAAAATTAAGCTCTTAGAAATAAAAAATACCGTACTTATGGAAATAAAAAGGAAGACACTCTCTCGCTACCTTACCGTTTGCTCATTTTCTCAAACACATATTATACAATCCATTTTCGGCAGCTACAATATGTATGCGCGTAAATTATGTATGCATTATGATAGTATGGTATTTAGATTTAGCATATTATTGAGAATATTTCGGTACAATATTAAAATTTGGACAAAGATATGGAGAACGTATAATTTAATTGAGCAATCGAAACGTATTTTATTGGCTTAATGCTCGTATAAGTTTACTTATGCACGTCAATTTTGGTCTGCAGACCGACCGGCGTGTCATAAATTACTTATTATTACATACGTCTAAACAATGTAACTCTATCTGCATGTATTGGTAACAAACATCTAGTAATATCTATACAATGTCGGAGATGAGTTTGAGCACATTATTTCATCGCAATACATTATTATCTAGATACATAGGTTCCGAAAAAAATAGTTTAAAATGTAATAAAACATTCCGAGAATAATAGTAGTTACAGTCACATATCATGCCATATAAATATATTTTACGTAGTAAGCACATTTTCACTTGGAGAATCTGGGTTGCTTCTTTTCTTCGAAGTTAAGAATTTGCGGGGTCAGCACATTTTTTGCAGTGTTCCCGTAGTATGTAATTACATTCACACATCATTTTATATTTTATACGTAATAATCAAATTTTTCATTAGTATAATCTGGGCTATGTCCTAGTTTGCGCATCCTGTATACTTCTTCTTTACTTCTGTATCTTCTTTAAGTCTTTCTTAAAAATACAGCTTTCATGTACCTATGGGTAATATCGGATAAAATAATGCACGTTTTCACAATTACAGAACAATATCGGTTAAAATATGCTTATTTTTACATTTACAGAACAATACCTGTTAAAATAATGCCTGTTTTCACATCTACAGAACAATACCTGTGTTGTGTAATTGTATTTACATAATGTATATAATATCCCCATTTCTGTCTATTGTCTATCTGTAATATACTGTTATTAGTATTAGTGATCCAGTTTTATGATCTGATGAGAAGTGAACTTGAGATACTTGAGATGAGAACATTACCGTTTATAAGGCGTTATGTCACTTGTGTAGCTTAATATTGATTGCATTATTGCATGTATTATGAATTACGTAGTACATTTATATACCTATATTTAACATAAGGTATAAGTATACCTTATGTTAAATATAACTTATTATAAAGTACACGTACGTACTAATATTTTGCTAATTGTTCTTTACAAATAAAAGTAGATTATGAACTAGCAAGTGTTTTGTATTGAAGTCATTCATGTCATAACTAACCGATGGAGATGGGTGAACTTACTTTTCTGTAAGCATGTCAATATGTCAAATCAAGCGTGATTTCATCCTTTCATCTTTGCAAACAACAGTAGTTAATTATGGGATTCTGTAGCCACTGTAGTGCACTGTACCGAAAGCTACTGCTCTCTTATTTAAGTCACTCGCAATCAGTAAATCCGCTAATATGACCTGAAGCCGTATATTTACGATATAGAACTTAATGGACATGTGCACAAATATTAATCAATTTCTTACGAATTTGACTAAGATCTGAATTCAATTCTAATTATAATATGCTGCCTTCCCAAAGTCTCTGATATCCTGTATCCACTAGTTTAGAAGACTATATTTACTTGGCAATTGCGTCTTGCTTCACAGATATCTATGGCATATGTATACAATATAAAGTACCTAACGATTCGGATTCGTCTTTTGTCCTGATGCATCACATACTACGTAAATATACATAGTGTGGATATGATATTAGAACAAAACGTACAGCCCACATTCTCCATTGAAACCGAATTGGATGAAACTTCAGCCAGTCGCAATAAGAACATGTAGCGTTCATTTGGCTATTTTGAAATTTTGTTAAACCTTATGTAACCAATTCTATTTGAGGTCAAAGTTGGTCAAAAATGAACTTCTGTAGAACGGTTCATATACCAGTATATGAGTCTGTATAGCAGTATAGCAGGGTCATATTTCACAAGTACTAATGAAATGACCCACGTATGGTGTATTGTACTCCATTCATGAATCTTTGTGCAATTAATTTTCTTAATAGATAATTTAAGCATTACAGCACACTTTATTTCTTGACAATGCATGTTATCTCCAAACGTGAAGTCCATTAGGCCACGGATATCCCATAACGTGTCTTGGGGCTCGCCATGGAACTTATTTAATCTCCTGACCTGACTCCCTTCACTTCATTTGTTTCCGTATGAAGAGAGTTCCAGAGCTACCTACACCGATGCTCCTGTAAATAACTATTTCATACAATAACTTTTGAATAAATGAAACGATGAACACGTACAGTAAACATAAGCTTTTTTAAGTACCTATAAATGCATTCGAAAATCGTCTCATGGGTCGCGTCTATTCTAAACTATAAATATAATTAATAGTTGGGTATAGGTCCGTAGTTGGTAGATTAGTATATTTTTATTTATGCAGTATTAGTGTAAGTAATGTAATTAAAAACGATACAATTCCATTCATTTTTCAACGAAATTAATTTTTGCTATTTACTCAACAATAAAAAATATCAAGTCATATTCTATAAATCTAATGCACATGCATTTACTCCATTTTATTTAAGGTCATAATTTTGGCAATTTTAAGGTTATAAACTATGTTGAAGAAGTATACATATTCAATAGGATCTTGTAGGCCCAGTCCAGCTGCAGAAGCTGTATGTACCAAAGTACCAACCTGATGTCTAGTTTTAGTTTTTTGTTACTTTTTCTAACATTAATTAATTCTATTCACTAACTAAATATAATGTAAACTGCTTAGGTATTTACCTGCTACAATCAAACTAAAAGGATACACATCAAATGAATATCAGTGCAGTGATCAGTAATTCGTTTTCTTATATAAATTTGAGCCTATACCATAAAAGTGCAAAACGTCAGGGCTCCAAAGTCAATGACACTAGGGATATCCACAGAATCTAAAACGTTAATGCTCCGACATATGTATACCAGTTTACTTATTTAAGGCAGGATTGAGAATTTTAGCAACATAGCAAACAAAAATTGCAAATTATCGTTTGATAAGGCAATGGGAAAGATATATTAGACAACGATTTTCCAGTTTTTACCATTTAAATACGTAAATGTATCTTGCAGCCGAGAACTTGGTAACCGAAATGTCGAGTGTAAGCAATATTGTGTAATTGACAATTGCATAGTATAGAACACAATGTGACGTAGACGTAGATTTTAAGTTATATTATATAAGCTGCAACAGCACCCACCACGCCTTCAATCCAGCTGAATAGATACGAAGTCAAGATACCATACATATTGCATTGAATTGTATTTACTGAAGAACAAGCTTCTAAGGTTTTCAATGCTTTCTGTACATACTAGTTCTAATATTTTTCTAGAGAACCCTGCTCCCTTATCCAGATTGAGTGACAGTTTCCTGTACTCCTTTATCAATTACGTATGTATACGTAATACGTGGTCTTAAAAGTATAAAATTCATATTAACCTATTTTAGTACTATAAGAGGGAAGTCGCTGAATACTAAAAGTATTGAAATATTATGAGAATAAGATGTAACTATTAGCCAAAGAGAATTCTCTTTTGCCACAAAAAGTCAAATAGAACAGATATAAAAATGAATAGTATGTATATGTATTGAATAACCAAATAATCACAAACTATAATTGCATCGAAAATTCAAATCACTGTACATTATTTTGGTTGATTGGCTAAATATCGAAGGCCCGAACGGGAGCGAGTAGTAGCGATATACAATACAAACAATATTTTTACATTTTGCACCTAATATATATATCTTTTTGTGTAGGTATAGGAAGGTATACAAATTATTTTTACTACAATCAGCAATAAATATACACAGGTGTATAACGCCCACTCTTAATTAACTAGATTCTGAGAAAGCAAACACAATCCCCTCAAGGTATTAGGTTTCAAGTCTTATTATCGTTGTCCATTCTAACTTTGTACTTGAGGCCTTTAATTACTGTGCTTTCTCGGAATCTAGTTAAATCACAGGGAATTATTAGGAAATACTTTTGTGATTTAAGCATTTTTTAAATAATTTGATTGAGATAACAGTAACAGTAAAGTAACCCTATTTTATAGTATTAGTAAAGTCGACTAAAATATTTAGAAAAATTTATACAATTTTAACACATTCAAACAATTTGTTTTATTAAATAATCAAAACTTAGATTAGCAGAAATAAACAAACCCAAAACTTATGATGTTGGATTTTGGAACTTAGATTACTACGCTATGAAGGAGGTACTGTGGTACCAGTCGGCTGATATTTGGGCTTCCCATGCGTGAAGGGTATATATTTGTATTTTATCATATGCTTGATTTGACGCTTCATTGTTATACACAGCAAGGTGATGAAGTACATAACAAGAATTGGCCAGAATACGGGTACATTGAAGCAATCGAACATTGTACAGATTAGCCCAATTAGCGTTGATTTGACAAAACCAACCCAAAATTTGAACTCAGGAAGGCGACGAATGAATGGGCGGAATTCTTGATTCGACCGAGTTGGAAGGTCAAGACCATCGTCTGAAATGAAAAATTAATAAAAGCATAATTATATGAATAACCGATAATAGGATAATACCTACTCATTTACTTTTCCTTATAATTTGTATAATTGTGTACTAATTTGGAATTAAAGTTGAATTAAACTGGTTCGACAAGAGTCCAGTCGAGTCACGATCCTTAGAAAATAGAAATTACTTGGATAAACTATTCTATCTCAGAGAAAATCTATGGGCTGAGTACTGACTGAACTAAGAGGGATTGACTTTTGTATTTATGAAGCAAGATCATAATCCCAAAAACTTAACGATACAGATAGATAAGTTTTAAGCACTTAAGGATTTAAGCAGAAATCTAAAGTACGTTCATTGTACACACAAACACACCCATTTTTTTAAATTTTATTTATTTATTTAATACCAGAGAATTTTAAGATTTATTTTTCAAAAGAATACAAATGTTTACATACTAAGCTAAGGCTACTTTACTTAAGTTATTAATAATAAAACATTTCAAATATTGCACAACAATAATAATGTAACATTTATGTTAAACATTGGTATTAATCAATCTATTAACATTACCTTCGTAATCCAGCGCAGGATCAATTTTGGGGGTCAAAAAAGCGATGAAGAGGTTGAGATGGTAGATGCCCAATGCATACGTGATTATGTACCAGCCCTGTAAATAAGCATATTTTAGTTGAACTATTAATATGTAGTTGTAGATAACTTTATCTTTACATGAGTAATATTCATTACATAATATAATATGATATAATGATATTGAAAGTGAATGCATACCTGTGCATATAAAATTCTTAAAACAAAGAGGATAATTAAAGCAACAGCGAATGTCCATCTTGACTTTACGTGTGGTGTCCACTTATCCAATAATGACTGATACTTGACTCCGGCCGATCGAAATATTTTTGTAACAAAATTTGACCCACCCGTACTATTTGCACCTACAAAAGAACAATTTGACCGATGAGCTATAATGCACATTTCATGAAGATTCATTTATTTTGCTATAAACAACCTTTGTTTTATATGCCGTTTTCACTGAGTTCAGATTATTTTAAATTTTAATCTACATAAATGAATAATTGTATATTATTATTATTACCATCTGAAGACGAATCGTCTGACATCATATTCAAGTATTTGGTGAACTAGCAAAATTCAGCTACACAGAAGTATTCGAAATTACCACAGCTGTAATAAGTATTTACAACAACTATATTTCTATTATTCGAATTCATCTGATACAAAAAACATTTTCCAGAAAGACCTTCTCTATCTATTTCGATTTGTTGACTTAGAAAACGGAAGCTTTCGACTTGACTAATAAAATTCTGGAGACTCCAGTTTAGATTTCAAATCGACGGACTGCTTCGCTGTTTGTTGTGAACGTGACGATGACGATCACACAATAACATAACAAGCAACGAAACTATGGGACGTGTGACAATGAAATGCGTCACGGACACAATCAGACTCTGACAACACTGACAAAATTCGGCACAAAAAGGATGTCAATGAATAGAATAATTTAAAAGGTAGCGCCTTTGCCACGTACATATCATCTTGTGTAAATCAAAATACTATATCAATCATTCAAGTTGAGTATTTATTACGGTCATCCTCAAGTTTAAGCAACATCTTTCAGCAATTAAAATAGCTTGCATTCGTTATATTCATAATTGTTTTAGAAAATGTGAAAAATGTTTCATCCTGTCTAATACTAAAATTTTTAAAATATAGAATATGGCATATTGGGTGCTCCTGATACAGCAAGATGTGCAGACTTCCATGGTATCCTTATTACACTACAATGAAAAGTCATGGATACTTCGCATGCCATTTTAAAATATAGTACCACGCTCATGAAAAATATTTTGGACCGAAAAAGGCATAAATTAAAACGATGTACTTTATACGCCAAAATTAACATTTTTGGAGTCATTTGGCATCGAAGAATAAAATATGGCACTGTATGAAGACTCTGAAAAAATGCCGCTGCTACTTGACAGATTAAGATTATCCTAAGCAAAGCATAATAATATTATAGGTATATTTATTATTATAATCATGGTATGGTAGGTAGTAGTACATACAAATTGTATTCCACTATATTACGTAAATGCTAGATTACAGACAGGGTTTATTTCTTGGTACTCTAAAATATATTAAGATAATTTTAATTTGGTTATAAACAAACTTTCATACTTTATCCTACAAAATATTAGGTACGTAGGTTTTTGAATCGTAGAAATAAATATTTGAGTTGGAGCTTTTAATTCGAATAAGCGACTACAGTTTCAGCTTTGCGCCATTAGAGGAACTACCAACAATTAACACAAACATAGAGATATCATTTAATCTATGTTCATTACGCCATTTCATTACTAGTCATTACATTACACTGAATATTGGCGCACACAGTTTTTATTTAGACCTACATTTGTGGCTCTGTGGTCTAAAAGAGCCGTAAAGAGAAAATGTATGAAATGTACGGCAACCATAG
The DNA here is from genome assembly GCA_034694165.1 of Tomocerus mixtus. NCBI lineage: Eukaryota > Metazoa > Arthropoda > Collembola > Entomobryomorpha > Tomoceridae > Tomocerus > Tomocerus mixtus. The sequence goes on from JAQFYC010003580.1 coordinate 7,474, forward strand.
ACAGTCATTTATTTGGGATAAGTGCTTCCAATGGTTTTAACAAATTATTGGAAATTAATTCAACTTCACTTCGGAAAAGGTCTTCGTCTAAGCTTGAGGGATAAAAGTATTTCCCCCAATAAAAAAAATTAACTAATATTATGTAATTATATGGGTGGTGGGCAATTGTGTCAAATTACTCTATGCTTACAGTATCCGGTGAATCACAATCACAGGTATTAATAAATTACGAAATACATAAAGGTTTAAGAAGGAGTTCTATGGGATGCGACATAAAACGTCTTCATAAGACATGTATGAGACAGTTTCGTCTATTTTGTATGATGGAATGATGGACTAGATGGCTCAATGGATTTTGAAGTTGTATTTTATATTAGTATAAGTTTGGCAGGCAGATACATGCATGAAAACGGCAAAAGTCGATTTTAGGATACTCTATTCGGTTTCTTAAGACTTTCCTGCCAAAATTTCAAAAAATCTACAATACAGCACCTAGCCAATGAATCCAAGAATCCGTAGATCCCTACAAATTCAAAATCCATTGAGTCGTCTAGTCCATCATACAAAATATGCGAAACCGTCTTATACATGTTGATAAAAGTAGCCTTATTAATCAGAATAACTTGCTACTTTCTATGTAATCTTTGATTACAATAAATAAACAATAGATTTTTATTAAGACTGTTGAGGAATTTAATTAGGACAATTAGGACATGGTCATAACCACCTTCATCAAAGAGTTATAATCGACAACTGATTATATATCATGACAAAACTTAGACATGCTGACATTTGTTGACATATTACATAATCCTACAATTACCATAGTACCTATTTCCAACACATGTCTTATGACGAAGTTTTATGTCGCATCGCATGGAACTCCTTCGTAAGTCACACCTGCACCGTGAGGTATACTTCATGCACTTTTCGTCCAATCTACTTAGAAATGCGTAATGGTATGCTAGAAAGAATGATTACTACTTCAAAGTGTATTTAATTGTCAAACATTCAGCGAATTCAAGTGAAATTGACATGATAAAAAATATCGCCCTGTTGTTATTTGCACATTTGCGGTAGCTCATTCTAATATACTATACCGCTACATAAGATTGGCGAATACGTCACCGCAAACTGCAACAACGCCTACTATTACTATAGAACACATTGACTGTCACACTCATACACAGGCCAGGCACGGCCGGCCGCTGCACTTGGCGCTCGCGGCGCACACGGCGGGACTAGACTTACTACTTTTACTACACTATGAAATGAACTGCGACTATAGTCCACTGCCACTGCTCCACTCCACTACAACCACTACACTATACTACTACCACAACCACTACTATGTACATATATACCTAAATATAGATTGGGTACGTAGAATTTACTTTTACTATAGGAGGATTAGGCTGCAGCTGCAGTATAACTCTCGATAATAATACATAAGGTAAAAAGAAGGGATTTGAAGCTAACGAAGGGATATGAAATGCTGAGATGATCTCGTGTGGTTTGGTTAGGTTTTGTACTACTACGCTACGCTCATGTAGTTAGTTGAGTTGAGGGTGAGTGATTATATAAAGGTACCTAAATATTTTGTACGATCTTCTGCGCTATTCTATAATGTATCTATGTAAGATGTACGTACTCTATAAAATGTGTTATGGTACTACTCTATAGTTTATATTATAGAAGAAGGAATGGAGGAGAGCTCACAGAAGAGAATAGATGCGAATGCGAATGGGAATACTGAATGGGATGGATTTTGTATCGCCGTCAGATCGTAACGTAAAGTTAAAGGAACTCTGTCTGTAGGGTAGGAAAACTTTCACGCACGTACTTTACTTACATACATCCACACATTCACTAAACTATAGAATGGAATAGATGAGGAATTGTATAAAATCGTATTCCTCTTGCTTGCTCGCTCTTGCCTTGCTTAAAGTACAAGAACTATATCGGACAGACAGACAGAATAGAACAGAACAAGACTTTCATTTATTAGATTGAATTTCAATTCGATTCAATCCAATCTGCCAGAACGAAACCAAAGGAAACCAGCAGAAGAAGTGAGAATTGAATTGTCTGGTCATTTTCAGACAATTCAAATTTTTCTAATTTCACATTTCGGTGTGAACTGAAGTAGTTGTAGTTTACCTTTACTACCAAATCATACCAATTTGAATTTGGTGAAGGAGTTCATCATAATCTTCACAATTGTTGATTATTTATCGATCTTGCGTGGCCACCAGGTCATTCATGTTTAAAATAGCTTTAATTCGACGGAGTGCACATAACATACGTTTAAAAAGAAATGTGCAGTTAAAGTTGAAGTTGAATTGAAAGTTAGTGGAGCCTTGCTATAGATTATAATTGTTCCATTATAGTATTATATTGTTGATGTTGTAATAATAGTTAGTAATAAGGACAAAGTCACTTACTAGAGTAGTGCAAGCAAGGTAGGCAGTAAGTGAAGCAGATCGGCTTTGCCCCTTCTCTCCTGTCTAATCTCATTGCAACTTTATCAATACAAGAACATATTTTACATTGGCCGAAGGTGACAGGAAACAGACGGCAGAATAATGAGGACGGCTAATTAAGCTGGACTCGGGTCTCTGGCCTGCCCGCAAATCCACCTGACCTTTCCTATTTATTTCAACACTCAACAGCAGGGCTGGCTGCTTTTTCAAATCTTCGCAATTTCAAAATAACCCGTAAGCAACCACGGCGGACGGATACTCCTACCCGGGGCTGATACCCTCAGCTGAAATGCAAGCAAATAATCCGAACAACAAGAGGTAATTAGAATTCATAAGAATAATTATCATTTATAATAATACGGAATATGGAAATATAATATAAATGTTTATTGACCCTATGACCCAATGTTGAATTGAATGCCAAATGTACATACTGTTCCAAATTCCAAATATTGCAATTTATGCAAATTAATGGGGAGGGGAAGGGCTCGGCTTAGGGGATGTTTATGATTTTAGTTGTGTCCACATGTACCAAGTAGTCCATTCGGCAACCGGCAGGATGCCCTAAAATTAATTTTGCAATGTTGAATATATTGAATTTTAATATACCATTCAACGTGGCATGGCAAGCGTAAAATGTGAGAGCAGAACAGGGTTAGACATTAGTAAAATTATTCAATAGTTGTTCATGTAGAATTAGGGTGACGGACAGTGACTAAAAGATCAATACGTTGATACGTCAATAGCTTAAAATTAAGTAAGTCAAAAAACAGGACTTACTACGATTTGTTGTTTGTGACGGCAACAATACAGTGTATTTCCGCTTAATATGCTGGTGTGCTGGTTGGCACATTTTACTATGCCGGCATTTTAACAAATCCGGCGTAACATTATAGTATAGTATGAATCTTTAAAACTCCAAGCATTGAACATTTATTTCAGATTTAAAATATTCAATTTTAATACTTTTTTCCTTTAAATATGTTGGCTTAAGGGTAGGGTTTTTAGATATCTATGATTCTTGTCAGTACGAACCCGAATTTGAATTTATTTAAATGTAGTGTACATGTTATATATAAAATTAATACCATTACGACATAAGGATGGGTGGGGGTGGGGGATTGGGTCACAATCACAAGGTAGTTGGGTTTTGAAGTCACCGGCCAAGACTTTAGTATTTTGATGCAAGGATTGTCACGACGTTGTTAATGATTATAGGGTGGGATGGGTTAGCAATTCATAGTTTGTTATTTTTCAGGTTGATATATGTAAATGGTTTGATTTTGATAGCTGTGAGGGGGAAAACTAGGCTAATGTTGGTGTGATCTAGTGTTGTCGTCCCGTAAATGTAATATATTATATTTTAGGGAATCTTAATTGTTCTACTGTTTTCAATTTCCGGTGGGGTTTGAAAACTTTTAAAGCATTTAGGAATTATTTAAATATGTATAATTTGAACTATTGTATACTACAGAATCAGGAATCACGTAAGATTGACATACATTACGGCTTTAAAAGTACAATTATTGTACTTTCACGATATTAGGTATTCAACGACACTCACGAGGTTCCTAGAACCAAACATTTTGAGTTCCCCGTAACCCGTTCCCTTCCCACAACGAATTACCTCATGAGTTTATGGGAAGATCAGATAGGATGAGGAGAATTATCCGTTTTTCCCGAATACCAATAAGGCAAATTCACATTTCGTCTCCTCCAGTTACAAGGGAGAGGATTTGCCTTGCACTGGGCAACAGCAAACACTTTTGGTGCCTTGTGACCTTAATATAGTACCATGTTATTGGGTACCTTACCTGCTATTCTAGTTAGGACTCTCTGGCCTTCCTCCCCAAAAGGAGGAAGTTAAGCTGCAAGAAATAGTACCCTCAGCCACCATGGGGAAAGCAATATTGACTATGGATTATGGATACACATGCGACATGCATGGAGATGGAGCACGAAAGTGCTCCATGATTTATTTCGTAAAATTATATCTCCTCTACGAGGATACGGGACCGCAAATTACATATAGATATTTTTAGAAAGCTGCTTTTATTGGGCCGTAGACAACATTTTCAATTTTAGAAAAATCATGATTTTTGCTAACGTCGCCATAAATTCTGTCATATGAATCCGCAGCGAGGTACCTATATATTTATATATTATGTTGGTGACCATTTCCTGGTAACCATAGGACTACCAATACTACCAAAACTCAATAGGAAATTGAATTTTACCATTTTAGCAAGTACCCACCCTGCAAATTGGATTTTAGTCATTACCCTAACCTACGCTAACTATTAGAATAAGATTAGTGGAAACTGGCCATATTTTATCAGGAAAAACATACAAATACACACTACATAAAGGACATTGTATAAAAAATTATTTTATATTCACTATATTTGCTAACGCACTTAAGCGAAGTCATTCTGATGTCATACTACAATTATATACTAATCTCATTATTAGTGCGATAGTTGCGAATATTGCCCATCTGTGTACAATTTAACTTTGCCCTCAGCTCTCACTGTCCAGTCCACTGTTTTAAACTTTTAAAAGTTGTGCTATTTAACTGGAATGAAAGTGTAGTGTATTATCCATAAAAAAGTAGATGACACGACACAATATCGTCAACAATCAACCATCAGAATCTACAATCTACATATCTAAAGAAGTGAAGAGTTTGTCCTCATGAAAAAATGTTCAATGTCTTGGTAATTATCGCATTCAACTTTATATGAATTCAGGCAGAATTTTCCCTCAAAGATTTATTATTGTTTCCTTGTGCAATTTTTCTCATTCTCGCTGTTAATTAATAGTAATTTTGTGTTAGAACTAGAACTCTTGTTACCAATGAACTCTTGTGATTCATCCATAGTATAATTCTGAAGAATTTCATGTACAGTTGCATTGAGAAGATATTATTTTCACAGTGTAATTGGGGTCTATTAACTACGTTTACTTACGATTTGTACGCTTATGATTAGGAATAGTTGAATAGGAGTAGACGACGAGGCATATTCTATATAGTAAAGTTTATGACAGATCACCTTGAAACTCTGTGATTCAAGTTTGCTGTAAACGCTAATAAATGCTATCGTATCCAGTCTAGAATATCTACATTTAATGTTGTCTATGAATATTGTATTATTGTATCAGAAGGACAGCCTTACGATGATACGATACGAAGTAGTCGAGAAATGATAACTTGAGACTTACAATTACAATAGACACTACCGTATTAGTACGCTAATGTACGCAGGGAGAAAAAACATAAGTTTAATAGATATAAAGATTCTGTCATTTAATTAACTGTGGCACTTATAAATTCGTTTCTTTAAAATGTATGGTCGTTATTGTTCTCGGGGTACCGGTTGCCACGACCAAGTGGGGGAGGTACCGACTAACCGAATGTCCATTTCCCGACGCCAGTTTTAAAGTTGAATTGCAATTAGTAATAATTTTACTTTATTTGTGTATTTCAGGCGCTTTGAAGCTCAGCAGCCTCCACCACAGCAGTATCGTTACGCAGCAGCGCCACAAGGTCCACAGAGTAATCCTCAGCAGAGGAATGTGGTACCAGCTGGAAATATTCGTGGTCAAAATGGCCCTACAAGACAAACTCAACCGCAACTAGCACAACAAGCTGCCACGCAAAATGCAGTTGCGGCCGCTGTTCAACAGCAACACCAGCACTCGGTGGCAGTGCAACAACAGATGAGTTATCAATACCAGGCAGCTCAAGGCCCGGTTATGATTCAGCAAGCTTATGGACCTGGTACGCCTAATCAAGGACCAATCATGTCTTACAGGTTTACCACGTACCCTCAAGCGCAGCCATTTTACATAGCGCCGCAAAGTTTTGCTGGACAGTATATACAGGTAGTGAAACATTACTCTTCGTCTTCAGTTACCTTTTCTGCAATAATTTAAAAAATATTTAATATACTTGTCAAATGTAAGTATATTTGATTAATATATTTATATTTGGTTTTAGGCTCCACTGCAGCATGCCCCTCATCAAGTACATCATTCGACATATAATACAGCGTATCAGGTATCGCCTGCCACACCCCAGTATATGCAAACTCAAGCTCGTATTCCAACACAGATGCAGCAGTCTCACGTAGGGCAGCAACATGTTGTTCAGCAGCAGCACCAGGTGCACCATCAAGGGCCACACCATGTTGCGCCAACAGCTACTGCTGTCCATCACCAAGGACCTCCGCATGCTCATCAACACCAGCCACCAACCGTGCCCAATCCAATACCGCAACCTCAAGGGCGTAATGATGGAGTACCTGCGCCTCAGCCAGAAAGAAAACGAAAACTTTTAACGATTATAAATCCTAATACTGGTAAGCACTGTTACCTCTATAATTTGTATATTTTCGTTTTCTCTTGTATAATCAAGGGGAAAATAAAGACAAAATTGTGGAATATGCCTTCCCACTCCCTCTAACCACTATCTATTATCTAAGAGGGGGTCGCCGGTCGTAAGGGTTAACAGGGCGTCCAGAAAGTAGAAAGTGTAGTTTTGTAGTCCCAACGAGATAGTGTCCGGCGGGCCTGACAAAGCATATAGAAAAGTTTCACTTTTCCGCCCGTTTTAACTGGGTGGGGGACCGGACAACTGGGGAAACAATATTTTCTGGGCATCCGAACAGGCCCAGTAGTTCTCAATAAGTACATGATATTGCAACAGCGTATACCTAACTAAACTAATTGCCTAAGTGTTGGGGATAATTGTTGTTGTAATACTCTGAAGTTATTTTTAACTCTATACCGAGATTGGATCATTATGGCCATTGTTCTGAATCCCTAGGATTAAGTATTATTCAGGTCAAGCGCAGTGTGTAAAATATAGTCGTGTAATCCTATTCATTTCTCTACATATGACGGACGTCAATTGGTTACATAATGTAAATGCTTAATTTCAGTGGTTCAACATACATTTAAAATCTAACACATCGATATTTTTATCGTTCACCAGGTCAAAATGTTTTGGATGATGCAGCCGTGCCAACTCCAACTGATAATAGTTCGTCAACAACTGCTACAGGGGATTCAAGTATACCCGTTCACACTGCGCCAGCAGATTCCACCTCGGTAACTCCGTCATCAGGCTCCGCCAGCTCAAACGTTGCCTTAGAAAAAACAATAGACACTCCTGCTCACAGTCAGTTTCCAAATAATCAGCATCAAAGCTTCCCTAATGCAGGGGCTAAACCAGTTGATGAGGTTAGTGCCGCCACAGGAAGTAAAACTGACGAACTTTCGCCTGAGGAAACAGTTCCCGAATCAGGGGAACAAAGCAAATCCAATGTGAAAGCAATTAGAGCAGAATTCTTCCAGAAAATAACTCAAGCAAGTGATGAAGGTATGTTTCTTTATATTCAATATTGTTGTAATGTTTACATTTCCTAACTGTCGAATTGACGAAAACAAATATTATGTACGTACGTACACATTTTATACGTCATGTTTCATTTCGTTTCCTGTCTACTGAGAAAGTGTAGAAGAGCAAATCAAATGTCAAAGTCCAGAATATAGGCTATATAATACATTGATTATGCTTTTGTGATGTTCAGTCAGTCCTCAACTTAGACTTACGCAAGAATAACACCTTGTAGCAGGAATAATTATGGTCAGCACTGCAACAGTACTAGTATAGTCCACAGATACAGATCATTAGGTCATCGCTACATCTTTAGATTGGCATAACTCATCATCAGCAACATTTAGTATATGGAATTGTAAGTTATGGTAATATACGTATAACTCTAGGATTCATTTAAATTGCATGAAGATGAGATCACTGAGAAGACTGGGATGGATGTAGTAGGATGTTCCTAATAAAAAATTAGCATATTTCCAGCGAGTTTAGTATTGACGAAAACAATAATAATCTGTATGTGCTAGTAATGCACTGTATGTAATAGTTACAGTGCATCGCTACAGGCAGTCTATTGAATCAATGGATTGAGAAATTGCGATACATAACATAATTAGGCAAGTTGTCAAGTTCTTATCGTAGTAAAAACAATGCTTCCTGTTACGTTGGTGCGAATATAAATGGCACAGTATTACTTTGCATGAATATATATGATAATTAGCAACATTTGTGAATGTTTACAATTTGTTCTTCTTGTTTTTTGCCCAAAAGTCCAAAATAGATATTTATTTTTATTATCCTAGGTATGTAACGGCAATGAGCAGATAAGGACACAGTCCTGAAATTTTTAGTATGTAACACGTACCAACAATTAAAGCGCAACGTAAATATTTGTAAATCTCATATAATGTTATAAGTTATAAAGTATGTAAATCTTGTGAAGAAGATTACGTAATTAATGTAGATTGCCGATTATGTTTATTGACGAACGAAATAGGTTTAGCAGTTTACCTCTTCTGTTTTCGCTTCTGTTATATGCTACTGCCAGACCACATTCGTTCGACCGGCATACTCATTAGATTGTTTATCACTCCCATGCATTCTGCTGGCCTTCACAAAAAATAAAAGCATGTGAATTGCGAATGTAGATACAGTGAGATTATCTAAAGGGATCATAAAATGTGGCACAAGAGTCAGATTCACATTCACCACAGCACATTGCTACATTGCCACTGCCGTGCTACAGTGCATGGTTTAGTTTTGAGTCTAGATCAAGATTATTATGTGCTATACACTAGGACAATCCGAACAAATCTCTGGTTTCGCTCAGAATTGCACAATATTGCATTGATTTCCACTCCCGTGTGGTGCATAAAGAAAGGGGTAACTTGACAAAATTCGGTTCGGGTCTTTCTGTCTCAAACACTCCCGCAATACGAGTGCTGAACTAAAAATAAATTTCCAATAATACACTTGACTCTACCCTTCCCCTATTCTACATAGACTTCTAAATAAAGAACCATGACTATTCATGGCAAACGTAAGTAGTATAGAGAAGAGAAGTTGCGTTTTAATTTTTAGATATTTAGTTTAAATAAGTCCTATTTAGTATTAGGGATTTCCTAGTTTTGTTACGAGTTTTGTGATTATTTGTGATTGTATTGTGAGTTAGTTGTTTACAAAGTTATCCACATGTCTCTTATAAAATAAACTTATTTATTGAACTTTCTTATGGGTAATCACAAAAAAAAACGAAAGAATAATAAGGTGAAAAACGCCAGTAGAGGTAGACACTCAAGTTGTATCGCAGTTTTCTTAATGTGCGATCTATACATTTTTTACTTGATTCCATATTGTCATTATTTTTGCAGGAAGAGTCAGTAGTAGTAGCTCCAATCCTAATCAAAATGCAAGTCAAACTCAACCGACTTCCCAAAGCGCTCCAGAAACATCGAATACTCAGTCAGAAACGAGTACTAAACTCAATTCCACAATTCCGGTTGCTGATGAGACAACTCCGGAAGAATCTAAGGTTTGTGAATAATTTGGATTTAATAATTTTTGAAAAATAAGAAGGCCAATTTAATTGTATAGATGAAATCGCTGTTATTACAGGATACCAGCCTGGCATCTATTTCTCCCACACCGATGGAAAATTATGTAACCCCGAAATCTGCTAGAGACGCAACCCCTCCTGCTGTTGTACCAATTGAGTTGCCACAGGAAGAATTGGAAGAGAGCATTGTGAATGCTGAAGAAGAGGAACCTACGGTTGAGGTCGAGATTGTTGAAAAGCCTCAATCGCCTCCTACTAAGGATGAAATATCTGCCCCGGTGCCAGATGAACCGCTCAGTCCCGTTTCAGATACTGTTGAAGATCCTCTAGTTGTTCCAGAGGAAGAAATTAAGGAGGAGTCATTTACCCCTGAAACTACCCCCGATCTGGAAGAAGATCTTGAAAATAATGCGAGTGAGACACCCGTACCAGCTGAAGAACAGCAAAATGGAACTGCGAAATTGGAAGAAGGTGAAATCGGACCTGATGAGGAGCAATCTCCTTCGTATGAGTCAGGAGCCGATGATGCGGATGAATCAGAAACTGACATCAAGAGCAAGAAGGGTGGTATTATCAGATATGAGAGAGATTTTCTGCTTAAGTTGGAGAAGGAACCACTCAGCAGGGTGAAAGTGGCGATTGAAATCCCTGAAGTCGCTAAAGATAATACCAATAATAATAAGGGTCACCATGTAAGTAGTATTATTATTTAAATAGCGGTAGATTGTTCCCGGAATGCGAATGATAACTTGTTGATACTAATACAGTCATTTTTGAATTTCTAGAATCCGCAAATGTCGAATAAATCCCCTGCAGGCATGCGGGGTTATGATATGAGAGGACAAAGAGGTCCCCTCAAGAGTCCAATGAATATAGGTAATATGAATCTAGGAATGAGAGGAGGCCCAGGACCGATGCATATGGGACAATGGGGCCCAATGGTTGTGCCGCCCGCTCCACCAAGCCGAGGTCAGCAGCCAAAGATAATAACTATTACAAAAGTAGAGCTGCACAAAGCAGAAAATGCATGGAAGCCATCCTCTGTAAAACAGCAGAGAACCGCCCCAACTGCGGAAGATAAAACGGAAGAGGAAGTAATAACTGAGGTACAATATCAATCCTTTATATTTATGTATTTAATGGTCTTACTAATTTTCTGCCTAAGTATCTAAAAATATTCCATATCATCTCTTTTTACAGGATATTGTGAAACGAACGCGAGGAATTCTCAACAAACTAACCCCTGAAAACTTCGATAAGTTACTGGGTAAATTCATGCAGCTTCCTTTAAATGATATGGAGGTTCGGATTCAAGAAGTTATTAAGGTCGTGTTTGAAAAGGCAATTGATGAGCCCTCGTTTTCCGCAACTTATGCAAAATTGGTACTATATTTAGTTAAACTTTTCTTGTTGCCAATGTTGAATCAAATTGAGTATTAGTTACTCCAAATGTACAAGATTTAATACATTTTTCTTTGACAGGTTTACACCGTATGTAAAAATTCACCGGAGACTTCCAGGAAGTTCCGTAAGCAAATCTTAGACCAATGTCAACGCGAATTTCAGAAAAATACGTCAGATGAAGATGAACTCAAGCAAGCCGAAGAAAAATTGGCAGCAGCTACTGAAGATAAGAAGGAACAGTTGAAAGTGGAATTGGAAGAAATGAAGTATGGAATGAGAAGGCGATCTCTTGGAAATGTTAGGTTTATCGGAGAATTATATAAACTCCAAATGCTCACACCTAAGATTATGGTTGAATGCGTCAACATGTTGTTAAGTAAGTGCCCACCCCTTAACTGTAGTGTATTTTAGCGTTGCATTTAACATGAATATTAATACAATCCAATGTCGATTATATAGATAATCCAGATGAAGAAAATCTCGAGTGCTTATGTAAATTGCTTTCAACTGTTGGATCAAAGTTGGATGACAATCTTCGAGATCAGGAATTGAAAGTTCAACATTGCAAGCAAAATAAAATGGAGTTGCCGAAGTTTCTTCCAGATGATAAATACATGGACAAAACATTTGGGAAACTTAAAAATTTGTCAGATAACAAAGGACTGTCGTCAAGAATACGATTTGCTCTACTGGTAATTTATCATCGTATACAAGAGAAGAGACATTCTGTTTTCTAAACATTTCTTCAATAATTGTAATTGTAAATATTTTTTCCAGGATGTGGTTGAATTAAGAGATAATGGATGGAAACCACGACGAGATACTAATGCACCTAAGACTATTGAAGAAGTGAGACGTGACGCTATCCGACAGGAGATGGAAGAGAAACGTCAAATAAATAGCCTTCCTCCGGCCAGCAGTGGTGGTCCTGGTGGAATGGATCAAAGAGGAGGAGGAGGAGGCCAGCAAGGAAGACAGCAATCTAGTATGGGAGGCACTCAACAGAAGAAGGGGGGAGATTGGAGTACAGTTCAAAGTAATAAGTCATCTCGCTTCAACTCGCAAGTAAAAAAGCCAGAACAGGTAAAACATTTACTTTAATTCCATTTAATTGCGTCCATAATAATTACATTATCATTAAACTATCAAATAAACAAACACTTGAGCATCCTCAAACAAAATACGAAAAGAAATGTTGTCATAGACTGTCGGAACAAGTACGTATTTTTTGATAGAAGTTCAAAGAAGTGTTAGTTCATGTAAATAATTTTAGATTTCTTTTACTTCTATCATATTGACAATGAACTTTAAATTTTCATAATATTATTTGTAAGTTTGAATCTATTGTTTGTTATAAAACAGTAAATTAATTGACTTTTTTCTTCCTTTAGTCTGGAATGCCTGTTCTGGCACCTTCAG
>JAQFYC010003581.1:0-20225 GCA_034694165.1 Tomocerus mixtus
ACTAAGTATCTTCTGCCATTGCACAAATACATGAAGTGAAATGTCACGAAAAGAGAATGAGACTCTTTTTAGTCAAATGATTACAGAGTAAGAGTAGCACATAATAGTCTAGTCTATCTGTAATAAGTAGAGTAGGAAGGAAGGAATTCCAAGAAAAGGAAAGAAAGGAGATGAAAAATGTGTCAATTAAGACACAAGTGCGAATGAGAGAGAAAGAAATGAGAGCAAAAATTCCATCGGAGATGGATCAACTAACGAAATTGTAGGAATGAGTGAGTCAAGCCAAAACTGAGTCAGCTAAAAGCTCAAGTTGATTTCCCTTCTTGCAGAACGAACAATCTCGATTCAGAGTAGGACACACAATTATTTTTTCCTTATAATTAACATGTTGAAGCATTCTACTTATTACTTGCATATAGATAAGGAATCTACAAGAAAATACCAAGTTTTCTGCAAGGAATTCCTAGTACAATTCAGTATATCAATCCAATCTGGCTCAATAATGCCATTATAAGTTTCACCATTGATAGAGATGAAATGCAACGTATCAATACTACTTATATTTCAATTTCGGCAATACAATTGCATCGTAAGTAATAAGTTACATTAATCTAATTCACCATTCTTCAAACATAATAGCGGTACACGTGTATTTGCAGAACTACAAAATAGAACCATTGTCAACCGGCAACCAATTTCTTAAAGACGCTTCATTCCTCTGTACAAAAACAAATATCGCCATTTATTTCTGAGCAATATGTATCGAAATGGTTATCAGCTTATAGTAGCTCAGAAGAGCTCAATTTAGTACAAGTAACATTTAACATACATGAAGCTTCCAATACTGGCCAAGTCTTTAATAATATAATTAATTATGCCAACATGGTTTAGATCAATTTCACCAATCCGAAATAAATAATACTGCACACTGAAAAAAGTTTTAGAACCTAAATGTATTTTAGCTATTATTTGTATTTTGTATACAGTAAATTAAAAGCGAGTCCTTACTAATACATACAATAATTAGTACAATAATTATAACAGTATCCCCAGTTTCTTAGAAATGTGATTCTATGTTTTATCTACAGAGACAATATCCTATGATTCCTCGTGTGTGACTTTCCTTTCTACCTCATTGTTAATTACAAACGCTACATGGGAGTAAATTCCTTTTCCGTACTAAAATAATCAGAGACTGGCCTGGCCTGCTGCTGCTCCCCCAAACAATATAAAACTAGACAATACAAAAACAGATAAGGATAGACACGGAAAAGAAAACTTGAAAATAATAATAATGTCTTCATTTTGTTCTTTGCTCCTTTCTCTTATTGTGAAAGTTGCTTTATGAATGTTGAGAGTTGTCTCCGCCTTTGCATTTTGCATATCTTTAGATGTCACTTGTCTGTTATGTTACCCAGCCACAAGTCTAAGAAAGAAGTAAAAGGAAAGGAACTGAATAGGAGACTCAGATTGAAACTCACGAAAGAGAAAGTAATCAGAATAGGAAAATAATGGAAAGTTTTGATTTGTTTCGCAGAACAGGACAGTGAATTCAGTTCAGTTCAGTGTTAGACAGGAGATAACTGTGCTGTACTCAAGATAGGAGCATAAATGACATTTTCCATTTGTGCAAGCAAAATAGTTGGAACAGAATAGAAGACGAAGCTTTTGTTGCTATTGATTAAGAAGAATGAGGCGGAATTGCTTTCCTTCTTGGTTGCCCTTGTCTCCGTAATGTAAACTTGAGTGGTTTGGTTTTGCATGGTTGAAGTTGAATATGAATTTTCAATATTAATATAAAAGGTAGGTAGTAGGTAGTTAAACACACGGATAATGGCTACCTTTACTCTTTAAACACTATAAATAAGAATTGTATGCCAAAAAGTAATATAAATGAAATCCTGAATGCATAATGCACAAAGCTCTTTGACAATAATGACTTCCATTTATCTCGCATTTTTAACCTATTGATCACTGTAAGTACCACAAGTGGGGACTAACTGCCATTGTTCAGCAATTTACATTTTTGATAAGGGAATTTATGTCTTAGCTTTCTGTAGCTACTAATGAAAATGAGTTTTAACATTAAGATTAGCATCTTGATGGTGCCGACGAACTTGAATTCAAATATTTAGTGAACATTGTGTGTTACAAGCACCACAGTGTCAAACCTTCTTGCTCTCTTACACTTTCACCTTACAACTGTAATAGGTAATGACCGCAGAAACGAAACAACTTCACAATTTACACATAAATACATACAAGTTATTATTTCAGCATAGAATGATAGAATTACACATTATCCCTTGCTTTATTATTACAGGTAGACTAGTTTACCTTAATAAATAAAGGTATATTTATGCAGGTATAGCGATACAGGTACCTATTACCGAAATACACACACATATGGTTAGTTCAAATTAATGTCTAAGATTACTATGTAGTGCTGTATGTAGGTTTTTGTGTTTCATAATTCGCATCGCCATTATGCTTTATTATAGTACAGTCCAGTGGAGAGAAATTGATGTGAAAGCTGGCAGAGGAGGTTAACACGATAAAATAAATTATCCTAATATTAATGGCATGCAGAGTCTACTAATGTGTTCCTGTCATAAGTGAACTACATATTACTATAGTAAACTAGGTAGCTAACAAGAAAGATTAAAGTTGAGATGTGAGATGGGCTTTGGACAGGACAACTCTTGTTTAATACACATCAACATAAGGAAAGGGGCTAATGGTTCCTTTAGTAGAATGATATTGATTGAGTTGGACTTTTGAGGAATTTAAGGAAGGGACTGGACAAGACATGACATGACAGCCAGTCCAGTCCAGTCCAGTCCACGCCAGGCCAGGCCAGAGCAGGACGTTCACTCGAAAAGGGTGAGCAAATGTGTTTAAATACGAGGCAGCAGGAACATGTGTATGTAGACAAGAAGAATGGCTCCTTCATGTGAGGAGTCCATTAGAGGAAAAAGTGATGAGGTCTATTTTCTTCATACATACATTTCTCCACAATACATACGTATAAGTAGTACCTTAAACCTACGATACGAACATTATATCTAGTTGTAGTTTGCTATACATTCGTATTTGTACTCACGTGAATCTCAGGCTCAACACGCAAACACTACTCACTCAGCTCAAGTTAATGTTAAGCAACCTATTTTCCTAAACTCAACTCACAATCAGCTTACGTGTCGAAAAATGGAAATATAATAGATGACCCTAAACGCCACTACCACACAGGACTCTAACCCTGACAACTAAACATACATTACTTTCAATACACACCTACTACCTACTACCTACCGGACAAAAACGAAATGCCTTTACACAAAGAGAAAGTTAAGCTTTCACCATTACCAAAGAGTAAGCAAAGCTGCTCTATTATTTTGTTGTACATATGTATACACATAAACAATACTGTAAAAAGTATTTGTACATTAGTATTTCAGCACAATAACATTATAAAGATATTTAATATACATTTACAGCTAATGGTATATAGCTACATAGCTACTCTATATAAATGTACCTGCTTATTATACACAGGTATGTATCAAGATCTGAACATCATGCGAATCTCTTCCAAACAAGTGCACATAACATCAGGCTTTGCAATAAACCAAAGCTAACTAGTTCAGTACCTGTTATGTTTTGTATTTTCTACCGTTCTTTCGAATATAGAGAAATGTACCTGTGCACACCTTTTGTTTTTCCACACAAAAAACATTAGGAACACGTAACATGATTTTCTGTTGCAGCAAACTGTGTTCAAAACCCAAATAGAAATAAGAAATGAATAATATGCACGTTGAACCTCCATGAAATAACAAAACGACAACACGTGCTATATTTTCGCAATACATCGATATAAAAAATGGAAAAGTATTTCCATGTCAAAAGTAATGAAGGATGTGGGCTGTGAGAAGTGTAATTCATTTGTATTCACTATCTTTAGTACGTGTTAGTTGATATGCTAGTGATTTCTTGGGACTTTTATATTGTAGTTGATAAAATGGAACTGTTTTGTTTGCTTAATAGTATTTTGCACACCTGGATATATATAAGGGTGCTTTGCCTAAGTGTATTATTCTATTTATAGCGTTGGGCTGCTTACAGAACACTATTTTCATTAGTTGTTGTTCGCATGCAAAACTTAGACATGCAAAAGGTGGACTCACAATTTCCTTGACGAATACCAACTGAACTATGCAAAATAAATCATCTGCTTTCTATACGTCCAATTACATACAAGGCACGATTCGAATCCTGTTGCGTTTATATAGACTACCTACGTCGATACAGACTCTTTGGGTGGCTCTGTCAACACTAAACTAAATTATTCAACTTTTAACCCCATTAGAAAGTTGGTCTTTTAATTGTAAATGACTTGTATGTAGGTAGTTAAGTAGTAAGTACTATTTGTTTCCATTACCCTATATTGCATTATAATTGTGTATACCAATTTATGACGGGATATTGTAAAATTTATTGTTGCTCAAAATTGAAACAAAGATTAAGATAATGTTTATTACCTATGTTGTTGTTCTTTGGTGACATTTTACACGAAGCAGTACAGCTTCGGTAGCAAAGGTACAATTTTGTTCAATTCTATAAAGGAAATTTGCTGCTGTACAATTCAATTGTTTTTATTACTCTTGTTTTGTCACACAATGTCTCATTTCCACACAAATAAAAAAGCCTCTAGGAAAAATCAATGAATCTTTGCACACGCCAACGGCAAATCAGTATCTTATATCTTATACGAATGTAATGGCCGTGTAGTGAACTGTTAGTCACAATATATTCATCGGTGC
Source organism: Tomocerus mixtus (assembly GCA_034694165.1). NCBI lineage: Eukaryota > Metazoa > Arthropoda > Collembola > Entomobryomorpha > Tomoceridae > Tomocerus > Tomocerus mixtus. Next base: position 4,824 of record JAQFYC010003581.1, read on the forward strand.
AGCAGAATTCGCAGTAATTTATAAGCTAGTGGTATTACATAGTGATTTTAAGCGCTCATGCGAACACATGTCGATTTGTAACATAATTATCTGTAAATATTAGTGGAATTGCCATTTAATATTAGCTACCCGAACCAACCGTGCCCCATATGCTAAAACTACCTATGCTGTGATATAAGCAATAATAAAAGTAATTAGTACAAATATGAAGCTTTGTCGCTGAAATAATTTGTTTTCATATTTAAGGTTTAATAATACAATTACATAGCCCTAACCACAGGTAACCTATAGTATACTAAGATTATAAAGTTAATTGAAGTAAAAACAAAACCAAAAGGTACATGAGTTAAGAAACTTCTATAGTTACTGAAATTATGTAGCATTAAAGCATTAACTATTTTAGCAATGTTCGGTCGCACACGAAAGCTAAAACTAGCAGGCAAAACTTTTTATTGCAAAGTGGGACTTAATTTATCAAACCATTACTTGTAAAACATACAGGAGCTAAATTTCATATCTTCACATGGTAAAAGGAGAAAACGCAACAGTTTTAAAGATAATACTTTTCCTTGACAATAATGAGCTCTTAATTATTTAACCTGAGTTTTCCTGCACACGAAAAAGTAGTTAAGGTTCAAAGAAACCTTAACTAATGGATATATATTTGCAATAAGGAAGCTAAACATGTGTACTATTTACTTAAACAAATGCCCTTGAGCAGTAAAAAATAAATATTTGTATAAAATCTGTCAAAACTGTTCTACTTACACTAACTCTAGTTAGCATGTGTTTTAGCCCGCGCGAGTGTGCAAGGCTGGCGTATGTAATAGCAATGTCTGCCCGTGCGTGTGTGCGTGCGTCCGTGAACACGGTATTTTTTGAAGTATTTAGTGTTTTTCCTTATGTATTTTGAAATGAAATTTTATTTATTGACATTTATAGTTATTTATTGGCAAATTCTTCATTAAGTTAACTACAACCTTCAATTGTTAGACGGTAACAGTTATTGTATTTTTTAATCAGCGCTCTGTATAACCTTAATACATATTTTATTGTCTGCCATAGTTTTAATGAATATAAATATGTGTATTGTGTAATATATTGATGGGCTCATTGACAAATACAATTGTTCATACGTATAACGAGTTGCAACTCGTTATACGTATTTCTAAGTTAATATTAAAATGAATCCATTAAAAATTATTATTAGGAAATTATTTAACGAAATACATATTAAGTATTAGTATAGTGGAAGGTACTTAGGAATACGAAATAATGCAATAGTTTGTATAAACGCTGAAACATAATTTTATTGACAATAGTTTTATTAACCAATGCTGCTCACATCAATGATAATTGCTCATTTAATTAATTTACGAAATGGATGAATTAATAAAATCTTTGCAGCAGAAATAGTATGACGAATTTTTACTGTGTATAAAGCGCAGCGCAACCCAAGTTTGCAATTCAGTCTGCTTTATCGTCTTTCAAAAATTTTAAGCTAAACAGTCTGCATAATGGACAAGTACGAAAATAATTGTATTCCTACTAATTTGCAATGTTTGCTGACTAAATCAATATAATATTTTTCCCGAGAGCCTAATCAATTCTTTATTATTTAAATAAAAACCGAATGCATTTAGATGATTTACTAACCACTTTTATTTCTACAGATATATTAATATTGTAATTGATCTACAGATAATATAGCATTTTAATTGAGCCCCTAATTTAGCTAATAAGCATTCTCTGTTGCAGAAACATGTTTCTTTTACTTGTGGTGATTATTGCTGCAATGGATATTACAATGAGTGCAGCAGCTGCAGTGCCGCATCATGAGGACGACGATTGGTACATCGCCGCCGACTACGAGCACCCACCAAGGCATGCAAGGCCTAGGGCATGTATACCACATGGTGAAATATGCAGTTCTAGCTATGACTGTTGTAAAGGAATTTGCAGAAGTAAGATTACTTAAAAATTTCGAATTTATAAAATTGTAATACAATTTATGCCATTCCGGGGTTTTATCATTAATATAATTTATTCAAACCGGAAATTTTTGCTGTTAGTATAGCACAAATCAGCCTTTAACTGATTAATTTATATCTTAACAGCCGGTTTCTGGATGACTACCAAAGTGTGCTTAGACTATTAATGAAAGCCTTATACGCAATACTAGGAAAGCAAACATCGTTGGTTGGATAACAATAATAACGCTGCAAAGGATTACAATTATTCCTTGAACTACTAATTGAAACGTTCTACAATTATTAATTTCGAATAAATATCGGCGTATTTAATAATAAAAAAATTGACATCTATCACTTGATTGTCCTTTAATATAGTAGACATTAATAAAATCTGACAGGTTATTAGCCCGCCCGAGTGTGCGAGGCTGGCTTATGTAATCGCAATGTCTGTCCGTCCGTGCGTGCGTGGATATTTATTACAATTATGCAACATTACACTCACTCGGGCGGGCTGTATATGGTGGCTTGACAGTTTTATGGTAGTAATTGTAATTAGTACTAAAGGTTACATTCAAAATAAGGGAGTTGCATAAATTGTAAAATGGAAATTCAATTACAAAATCATGATGAGCACATGTTTCTCGTTTCTCGTGTGAATTCTGGGATATGTACAAGTCAGATACAAATTTTGTACACCGTTATAATACAGTTAGTACCATCAGACTACATGCTGAGTTATTAGCCCTCAATTTTGCTATGACAAGCCCCAAGGCTAAAATGGGGAAAGTTCTTTATTGAAATCACAACCCATAATGTTGAATTGGACTGCATAGGGCTTAAGCCAATTTAGATAACCATTTATTAGAAATTCACATTGAAGTGTATGATCCAATCAAATGACAATGAAAATAAAATATCAATCAATTGAAATAACATTAATATATTCATACAGGAATTCATTGCGAGAAAGCAGAGAAAGTAATTTTGATATTCTCCGTCTTAAAACTGAAATAATTACATAAAAATACAGAAGCGTGAAAAGTAAATGAGTTTTGCATAAAAGTGATGAAGAAAGTGTTCAAGACGTAGAAAGTAAGAGGAGAAAGAGGAAAAAGAGACAGAGGAAGCAGGGAGTTCGGAACTGGCAGCGAGATTTTATCGTGATTAAAAACGAGAATCGGAATTAAATTTCCCCTTCATTCGGCCCGACGTAATTTTCGTTCCTGATATTTTCCATTTCCGCGGTGTCAGGAAATCACAATAAACGTCGCATAGATTGGCTAATATTTTACCCGGAATGATGACCACCTATAAAACCTTTTTTCTCCAACTGCGTTTTATGAGCTTCTTTCTATTTATACTGGAGTACTTTCACTTTCCATGTATACTATACTATTGTATTCTTATGCTCTGTCTTTTTATGTAGTTTTTAGACTTTAGCTATACAACCAGCATGCACCTTACCATTTTCCCTTTGAGAATCCTCGATTTCAGTTCAGTTTCATTTCTATTCTGATATTAAGAGTGTAGTACCAACATGTACATGTGTAATGTAATACTAAAAACCCTATCCAACTAACAGTCAACACTAACACTACACATAAGTACATACTAGCTGTGCATAGATGTACAAGTACAACACAACACACTATACCACTAAATAGATAGTTTCTACATTCATTCACTTCCAGACATCTCATACCCACACCTTCCCCTTTCAACTTCCCATTTATATATATTTCTATACCATTCCCTTCCTATACAGATAATAATATTAACTAGTACTTAGACTGAGAGCTTGTACAGTTTACTTTACTAACTTTGCTTTACTGCAACACGGAAGCACAGCTTTCTCTATTTATTGTCCCCATCCCCAAAGTGATACATATATAGATTACCTTTTCTTGTACATTGTACAAAGATAAAGATATAAAGCATCCTAACATAAATACATCCATTACGAACTACACCTATTTAATATATGAACATATGTATGTATTTTCTTCCCATTTTGCTACATAGTATAAGATTTTATCAGTATATACCTACATAGCTAAGGAAATACTGTAGAAATATATGTACTTGTATGTACCCCTCATGCACACACTCATCGTGAGATACGGACACGAAAGAGTGATTTTCTATTTCGGGTGAATCTCCCATTTAAGCATAGATCTTAACCGACCGAAACACAGCCAATATTATTCTCCCTTATTATAAAACAAGTCGGTTCAGCAATGGGAATGCGAATAAGGTTTGTTTTATGTTTTAAAGCTAAGCTACACAGAATTGTATTGGAAACTTTTAGCTTTCTCCTACTTTCCTCTGTGTGTTGGTAGTAGATACACATTTTTACCTTAACCCAACAGACAGTTTACATTTCGACATCAAACAAAATGAGGTAAAGTGATAGAAGCAAAATAAACCAAACGCAAATCTATGGAATCGACTGGAATGTTTCCAGTATTTATGTGTGTGGATTGGATATTCGCCTTTCTACTTTGAATTATATTAATGTATTTAGTATTTTGTGAATGTAATGTAAGTGCTACTGCTACACATACAGTGAGAGAAGGTATTTAAACATATTTTCGATATACCTTGAGGTTGGGCATTAGAGCCTTCAACTGAATGGAAATCGACTGGACAAGCGGACAAACAAGCTAGTTTTCCCATTTCCTTTCCTTCAACTACAAAATACTACAAAGCATTTAATAAGCCACGAATCTAGGCAGACTTGACCAAAATTGAAGTAAATGTATCCAAATCATGTCCCCATTTCTCATGACTTTGACAGGAGAAGCATGCGAGGTGGATTATTAAAACCTTTTGCAGACCGGACATTGAAGCGTCAGCGGAATGATATGAGGTAAATACCAGCACAGCTATTTATGTACTTTTCACTGCGGTGCTTACAAATAAAACGCGCCTCTGTCACAGACTACGTAATATTTTCAGAATTCACAGATAGCTAAGCAGAAAAGCAACCTGGAATAAACACATACCTTTCCCTAACTCCATCCTCCATGCTACTATGCACTTAACTTCAACATTCAACATTGAACATTCAAAATTATTTACTATGCACAGTGCATAGCATTTCCTGATGATATCATAAAGTTAAACGCGGTCAAAACTTAAATACATAAATTTAGCTGTGTGCCAAATATTTCTGCGCGGGTGAAAGTGGATTCTACATTAGTATTCTGATTGTGAGTCAATTTCGGAATTTTGCACGTGCACAGGGTATTAACAACTGGAACTCCTTCCTCCTACTCTGTCCTGATTTTCTTTCTGCTCTCCCTTGGCCTGGCCTCTGTATTTTCAACTTAAAGAGCAGGACTCTACGGATGTTCCTCTATTTGAAGTATTTGTTGTCTGCTCATTTAAACTTGAGTTGAGTGCGTGGAGAAGTCTTTGTGGAGGATAACCTCACACATTACAAGTCTATCCTAGTACACAGACTACTCTATACATATTCTATGTCCGTAGTAGCACTAAGTAATAGTATAAAGATATTCTTAGAACGGCTAACAATGTATCTGTAGTGTAGTATGAGCAAGATCTCGCTTCTTTCCTAAAGAGTGGCAATTGCAAACTCTCTCTTCCTTCAAAATGTAGTATATGCTTATTAAGGAGCTTGTCTCCATTATGTGAAGGCTGTGTCTGTGGGTGTGTATGTCTGTCCGTCCGTTTACACTGTACCTCAGAAACCATTTGAGATCGACTTCAAATTTTCTGTATGATCTAGAATACTGAAATTTGAGGTCAATCGAACCCACCCTCTCTGAGTATTGACCCCGCCCCCATTTTTTGAAATTGCAACACATGGCAAGTGGGGTACTGTTGGAAAGGTATCGACATAAGGAATCCAAATATGAGTCCCAATTTACACCAAACGTGGGGAAATGTAAGATTTTGTATGAATCCTATCACCACGATCACCATGAAAAAGAACGAAATTAATTTTAAAATTTGATAACACAAGCTCTTTTTCTACACGGTTTACCACGGTTTATTTAAGTTTGAGTTGGCTAGTTGAGTTGCATCCAAGCCAACTCTGAGTGATTGTGAAAGAGAGCGACAGGAACACAGGAAGCCATTCAGGAGCAAGTACGTGACAAAATTTTATCGTTTCGACACTTTTACTACTCGTAAAACGAGACATTCCTTTCTATTCTCATTCTCCTTTACAATATGTAAGTAGCCCCTCTGCTCCATTACTCTGTGTGAAGGTGAATGTGTAAATGTCTATTAAACTCAACTCGACTTTCAAATCAAAAGACACCTCCTCCTCCGTCTCCTCTATTTCTAACTATCTCCTTACACTTTTACTACTGTGAAGATACTTTTAAAGAATTTATTTCAAGAATAGGGAATAAAACAATGTAAGCCAACCATACATAGCTATAGCATAGAAGTATAAACATTATGTTTCCTTTTAAATACTTTCGCTAATGCACTTAACCCATAACATAATATTATTTTAGTTTTAGTTGCAGACATAAATACAAGTTTTGTTGTCAACATTCTTCCATTCCTTCCGCCAGACCATTACGAGCTTCAGTTGTAATTGTAAATGCCAATAATAGATCACTTTAGTTCAGCTTATCATCTGCGGAAGTATTCTTGGCAATTAATAGTACAGTGACACTATAATTGTATATACGAGTAATATAATTTATTTAGTGGAGCATGCACGCACTAAGTCAACAAAATCTGTTACACTTTTGAAAAGTGTCCAAGATTCTTAGAGTAACACTTAATCTAACTGATAATTGGTCTTTAAAATTCGTTTATACACTCCTAAGGTTCATTTTAATGTTTTACTGAAACCAAGGTGTTAATAGCATCTCAGCAGATGTAGTGAGCATTTAAATGGGATATAATGTATTTGCACACAAGGTATCTGTAATATTAGCATACTAAATATTATTTACAGTTAACAGTAATTTAAGTATATGGGGTCTAGTTATTTTTTAGGTCAGAATTTCAATTAGAAGTAATATTTTAGATAGAGAAACCGATTCAGTTTAGCTTTTGCAGCAGATTTGAAATTATTTTTAATATTTATTTGCAACAGTGTGTGTGGAAAGATTTTTGCTTTAATATTTGCATGTAAATAGTTATTATGTACATAAGTAGGTAACTGTATTTAACCACATATCTACATTTCTTACATAATATTTCGTATGCAATTACTACACATAAATATTCCATGTCATGTCAACAATGAATTAACTTTGCATTTTGAACTGTAGAAATATTTGTGTAGAGAAAAGTAAGTAAAACCCACAGAAAAATTACACCATCAATTCATTTCATAAAAATTCAACCTCTCTGCAAGATCTGATAGGGGAACTGAATGAGAGCAGTTTCTTTCTACCACGTAGAGTGAGGTAATGGCCACTTTGCAAAAGACATTTGTTCATATCAGTAAAATTTGCCAGGAAAATTGCAGGAAACTTATGGCAATTCCAGAAATAATGTACGAGCATGAAACAGGGCGATTTCCTTAAAAGACGTCCCATATTATGTTAGCCTGAATTACCATACTTGCCAAACAAGAGTATTATATTTATATCGCACGAATTATATTACATTAAATGATAAAGAGCCTACCTCCACTGCAGAAACTATAATTATTTCAGCAAACCCAAACCAAAACCAACCCAGAAGAGAACATTAGTTCGAACTTAACTAAAAACATACGTTTCTGAACTCTAAACACACACACACACACAATACACACATGTAATATTATGTGACCGTGAATGAAACGATACTCATACATGCATTTGTGTATTTAGCTGTTAAATACATAGCTCTGCAATATATAAATACAAATGTTTACTAAATATTCAGCTTACTAACAAGACAACACCTACAATAAATATTAGCTATCACGTAAGTAATGTAAATAGTAAATGTAAACTGCTAACCATTACATATTGCATTCCATTGCCTGTAGGTACCCAAAACTAGTAAACTCTTTACCCAAACTCACCCAACACGAATAAATGTTGTAAATGTAAAGGCGAAAATACTAATTCAAGCAGTAAATATAGAATGGCAAGTACCTCGTTGAAAACCAAGTTGACGCAACCACAAAATCTAGTAGAACTAATTAATCGCCATAGTCCATCATGGTTTTATGAACTCTCGAGTGGATTATTCCTCCAGTAAAATATTATCTGCATTCTAGACTTCCCTAGCCAAGGCAAGCTACTCTTTATATTTTGCATTGTGATTTCCAACCCTTTACCTATAATAATTCCCAGCCCAAATCTCAAAAGACTATGCAGAATAGGACACACTACATTTACTAGTGGAATACAATGGAGATATCCTATAAATGTTGTATCATGTACAATGTACAATGCAATTGTGTTTCTGTAGCTCTTGCTCTAGAGTACCTATATAGAGTCAGAATCAGAGGAATGGACCGCCTGCCAGAGCATAACATAAACGGATTGCATATTAAGATGTGGATGTGACTCCTAAACAAAATCCAAAACACAATATAATGTTGTTCACAGATAAATCTCGAGTATTATTCCTGTAGGTGTACTGTACTACATTGCATATTATAATAGTTCCTAAATAGTAAGTACAACTTTTGTTGCTACATAGAAATGTGTAGATATGGCTTGCTTTTGTGAGTGAACATAGTTTTGCATGTTCTTTACGTCTCTTCAGTTGCTAGTAGGTAACTGCGTATGAAATTTAACAAGTCGGACGTGATCTAACTCGACATTGCCAACAGAAAGCCTGATAACGCCTTTGCATGCAATAATAACTCTAATCTCGACCATAGTTTCATTTCGTTTCCACGAAGAAAGTATTATGAGTCAGACTTTCTCCTTGTTAAACAGGTAACTATACCATATAAGTTTTTCGAATGCTAATACTAATTCATTGAACTGATAGCCCTTTACACTACTTGATTTTCCTAAAATTGATTAATAACTAATACTGATAAACATGATAATGTGCAATATATGCCTAAAGTATTGTTTAGTTTGTGCATGAATAAATAAGCCTCTAGATCTTCAATATAGCTAATAATCCTTAATTTAACTCATGTAAACGAATTTCCCTCAAAGTTAATTGCCATCTGCTTAAAGTTGCCAGATCAAATTTAATACATTAGTTTACTGTCTTATAGATATTAAATTAAAATTAAAATTAAATATAAATGTACTGTAATATTTGTACCCATTCTGATTTGGCAGCATAAAGATTATATCTATTTCCATTTCCTACGAATATAGAACAATTCGTAGCTAAAAATAATTTCAATTTTAATTTAATTATCGCTATGATCTACAAAAATGTCATAAATAATGTCAGACGTAGCGAGGAGCTTTTAGCACTTCTGTCTACACATTATATCATTCTACGTACATTATTATAACTGTAGCTCAACGTAATGTTTATGTCCTTTATCACATAGTAAATAGAGATACCTAATGCTTATGCATATTTTACAATGTTTCGGCATGTCGATAAAACATACGGGTCAGGTATTTATGTATGTATACCGAAGAAAATTCATATATACAACCTCCCACCTAATTTTCCGAATTATCAAGCATGCTTTGCTACTTAATACACATAAAATGTCTCATAACATGTTTTGCAACTATTTATGACTTATTATGAAGATTGAAGGAGGAGATCCCATAAAGTACACTATATCGTTTACTAATAATATAATATCTATAATATTTTGAATGATATACTTGTATAAATATGTACATACATAACACATACCTAGGCAAATAGTAAATAAATGAGCGTTCGTGCCTGCCTGACAAAATGCCAAATTTGCATTGTGCGATAAGAAGTCCGCACAATCGATAATGAGTTTAACATCTGTTCATTATCGTTTAAAACGAGACACGGTAGACATTAATAATCATTTTCCTCGGGTGATTTATTGCACTCAGTGTTTATCGCCCGTTGGAGACTTTCGGTTATTCGGTTTACTCTCTCCATCATGCATACAGAGTGTGTATTAGCATTTACCGTCTCTTTTCCGCTACAATACAACTACAACATAACACAACTAATATTTTGTGGCTTGGCTTATGCTTTTGCTTCCCTTTCCTTGACTTCACTTCTTCCCTTTTGCCTAGTCTACTTTCCTCTAAGTATACTATGCATATTTTACTGCTTATACATTCACTTGCACATAACTTCTGCATCAAATTTATATTTGTATGCATGCATACCTTGTTTGCTGCAATAGCAAATCATTTGGGCAAACCTTCCCTCATTTACTTCCAATGTGCATAACATAAAACATATCATACAGCACTTTAATGCCCCGTTCCTCATTCAACTCTAGGACAAAGGCAGCACAAGCCAGTTGGGATTCACCACAACAACACATCTGGAAGTTAAAACGTGTTAAATCACATCAGAAGTACCTAACCTACCTTTAGAAATACTCCTCACACATAAATAAATATAAATTCCAATTTCCAGTGCACTCCAATTTATAAACTAGTTAAATCTAACTTTCTAGTGCATATAACTTTGGAAATCGGAACATTTATGCTTAGCATTCATTGCATCGTATGCAAATGGAGCTATTTGTGATGGAAATACTACTCAGGCCAATATCAGAATGAATTCAACGAAACGTTCCACTTATTTGTGCAATATTATTATTATTCCCCATTTTAAAAATAAACCATCAAAAACCTCCCGGAATATTTCTATTCTACAGATGCTTTTGGATTTCGAGTTAATGTTATGTAGGTAGTAAGTATACGTATTATAGTACTACAATACTATATTATATGTTTCAACAGTGTTAGCTACACATGCATGATGAACAGTAGTAATATAAGCCACGTTAAAAGTATAGTCAGCAATTTCTTTAGAATTGTTAATGTAATTTATAATTCGGAATGAAGTGAACCTTAGCCAGCCTCAATTTCGCATGAGTAAACTCATTTGCATTAAATCTGCCATTGACATGCCCAACTAACTATGCTACTTTATTTCGTTATTGTTTTAGGCTATTATTATTTCGCATACTTCACTTCTCCCTAATATGCTTGGTAAGTATGATACAGGATATAAGTATAAAGACTTACATACAGATCCCTTTAAACAATTTTACTATTACGCAAGCAAATATACCTTATTTCAGCTACTTAAGCATTGTGGTTGTGAATTATTAGAAAATGAATTCAATTTTATGTGTTGCGAACCAAATTAAATTTACTTATATCTACATACCAGTAGTTACAGTAGTTAGCTCCAGTCATATCTGTCTAGTTGCCTATTGCAACAACGGAACATAATAATTGACGTCATTATAATGGGGAACATGCAACTCAGACTCAAATTCAACGTAGAACAAACTATGTGATTAGGTTGCATACAAATACACATTACATACTATAACTACATACATGGGTATATTACATGCTATATTTACTGCCAAGAAAATTCAACACAGACCATTTCCTCTTAATTTTAATGGCAGGTAGTTTGTTGTTTATAAAGTGTAGATAGAATATTTAGCTTAGCACGAATTAAGCATTTCATATCCTTTCTTGTCCCCAAATTATAGCCTAGCACAAATACAATCTCGTTATTTAACTGTTTATATACATACAGCATCTACTTTTATGCTCCATATAATGTACTACAAAGTTTTATTGACCAAGAATCTTATATTCTGATTTCTTGTAAATATTAAATATACACAGTACTTAGTATACATGTACTTTTCGTTATATACAGGAGAAAAATGTGACAGAAATAGTACGCGTGCCTACGTAGTGCTATTATGGCTATAAGTTAACGTGTTTTCTCACCGTTTAGCAAGCCCCATAAGTTAAAAACGTACAATAGTTATTAAAATTTGATTAACAAAAGAGTGCCTGTTGTATGTTTGGAGAAAAACAAACGTACACGTATGGGAACATGCTTTGCATGAGATGAAACTAGATTTAGATTAGAATTTGACTGTGGGACGGCCCTCTAAGGCTGTTTCAATAACACACAAGAAAGATTGAGCTTAACTCGTCTTTGTCACGACTGAATTTCCTCATTCCATATCTGACTATTTTAAATTGTTAACTTTAAATAGAACTCGAATAAATTCTACAAAGTTTAGTGCACCACATCACACATATCAAACTAACTGGCTTGGCTGCCTACATAGTGCCTTTCTGTAGTTATAGGTAGGTAACCTTATTTTCTATGTAGGATGATGATAATTATTTGATAATGTACACAACCTACTTAATTGCAGAGGTAAAAATATTTATTTCAATTTTACATACTCAATTATAGCTAAGAATATCTAAAACTAAATCATAAGGGAAGGTCTTTGACTTAACTTTAATTTTAACTGCACTGCGTCCCTGTCTCGGCCTGGCCTGGCTTGACTTGAGGTTCGCCATCTCTGCTCAACCTCTCTTTCCCATCAGTCAAATCAGTTCCCTAACTTGACTAACTCAAATCACATCACTCAACATAAACTAGAGCATTTCATAATAACATAAGTAAATATACAGTCTAATATTTAGTCCCACGCAATAATGCACCTAATCATAAATACCTACAAAATATACAGAACAGTTCAATATAAATATGCAGCATGGTATGGTAGAGGTTTGGTTTGACGTGACTATATCGATGACAGAATCTTTCAATGAGCCCCTTGCACTGTTTGAACAATCACTTAACTCTCTAGACAGGCAAATAATGGACATGTAAAATGTAAACTTGCAACAAAACTGTCAAGGAGCTTATACGAAGTAAGTAAGTAAGCTACTGTACTGAGTAGGGACGTTAGGAGTAAAATCTCTAATGTGAAAGACACAAGTACGAAGAAGATAGGGAAAGCCGCAAGAATTCTCTAGCTCTATTAGTATCTTAAGCAACATGCCAAAACCTGATGTGATTTTACTGAGGAAATTAAGTAAGCACAGCCACATCCAAGATCCAGGAGGGTCTGTTTGCTTTATTTAACTTAGGTACTATATCTACTGTAACTGTATGAAGTACAAACTATTGTAATTTAATATGTTATTAATGTTTCTATATGAGTTTTGAGTAATTTTATAAGTTAAAGTCAAAGTGTGTGTGTCTAGCCTGGCCCGTAACACCACCCCGAAACTATCTCATCAGTCATTCCTTAATTGCAGATCCGTCAACTTCACGTCTACTTGATCCACAACCCGGCAGTGCTTATTGGATTCAATGTTGATCGAACGGTTCCGTCCAACTTCTGTGTACTGTATTCTGCTCCCCGTCGTTATATACTATGTACTATAAATAAGAACTAGATAGAGGAAGGAACTTTCCTCTTAAAGGCAAGGGAATCTCCACACTGTGTAAATATATTGTATTAAGTTCCTTCCTTCTTACTTCCTATTTCTTGTTGGATGTAAGAATGGAAATGCAAGAGCTGGTGCATTTATAGTGCATTCAAACTGTAGCTATTCATAGGACATAAGTATACTCTAACGTACAATACAATTTCTACTTCTACTTGTCACTTTCCTCCCTTCCACTAAATAATATACTGTTGCTTTCCGCTCCTCAGCTCCTATGACAGTTTCAAACGGGTACCACAACTAATTTATAAGAATTCAGCTGCTGCAATGCACAAGCAGTTACAACCTACAAGTATTGTACAACTGTGTGTGATATGTACTAATGGTAAAAGTTATACACTCCATATTTTATGCTAGTCAGTGTCAGTTCAGTAGCATAATGTTAATATTACTAGAAATGCTGACGTCTTGGGTGAAATATTGAAAAATGATATTCCCAAACTTGACCTTATGATTTTTCTATGATTAATGGAGAGTATAACAATGTTAATAACATTCCCTCCACCTAACTCCAGATACACAATAGAATAACACCCTTGAGTAAAGGAGCGTCCAAGAATGCAAAATATCATCATTTTCTTGTAAATAAACCAAGCATCCCATTTTGTGTATAGAAAAACTAAGAGTAACCCAAAATATATTCCTAATACTACATAAATGTATTTTAGGATCTATCTTTGCGGTCTTTGCACATAAATATTTAGTGCTACGCGTGGCTAACTCGGATTGTTTCCTCGTACACACAAAACAAAGCTTTCTCCACTTATGACCGATTTGCATAAGTGGATGTAACCTCTGATGTAGAAATATATGCAGATTTAATAGCAACACTTACTTCTAGCCTTCAGTAAAGGAAAACTGCAAAGGGAACTGTATCTTGCATTTGTCTAAGCAACAATATGCAAAGTACTATGTACATATTACTATTTCATTGAAGTATTTACATATTTACATACGTAACAACATTACATTCCTCTCAACAAAGTAAATAATAACAAGTACAAATAGAATACTTAATATGCCAAATGAGTAAAAACAAAGCAAGTAAAGTGGGAAAAGGAAACCAAATACTAAGTACATTACATTAGAGCTGATGAGTAGAAGTAGCAGTAGCGAATTAGAGAAGGATCCAACAAAAACAACTCAGCGAACCGTTGCAAATTGGCTACATATTTATTTATACAGACATTTATAATATCTGCAAGGCTAACAAAGATAATTACACTTACAAATAAACAGCTTCGCATATTATCTAACTGTTATTTGTAGTGTACATAAACTGGCCTGAAGGAATATTCCTATTTGAGAGTCATACGAGCCATCTCATTAATCCGCAGCACAGAACACAAGAGAAAGTCAAGTCAAAGTGAAAATTTAGCTTACTTGCAACATCCAGAGTTCCATTGCGGCTAGTGACTTCTCCAAATGTATTTTCAGCAACACAAGCATAGACTCCGGCATCTTGATCTTTACGCACCTGCGGATAGGATGAAACAAACTCAAAATCAAATGTACATAATGAAACACTCGTACGTATAGGTACATAACACAAAACGACCGAATTATACTTCAGAATCATAGTCATGGTTTACGTTTAGTACTCACGTTATGCCTTATGGACACGAATACACATACACCTCAAAATATACATATTTCCTGCTGTATATTAGATTATTAAGCTGTATTTTCATCCCTGTAACTATTTAGTACTCGTACAACATCCTACGTGGACATTTCTACCTATAGAATCAAGAATCAGAAATATTGACTATACGTATGTCCTATACTAAACTATAGAAGTAAGGCTCTGCTTACTTACAACATTTAGATGGGAACTACATATATGTAGTAGGTAGATGGGTAATTTAATGTAGCTTCTGTAGTCTAATGTACTATTTACAGTTAGAACATGCACAGGGAAATACGAAATGAGGAAAGGGAGAGGAATGCTATGTCACCTTGCTCTTCTTCATTAAAATTTCATTTCCTTCGTTCCATAGGAATGAGCAGGGAAACAAACCAAGAAGCCAACTCAGCATCCAACGTGCAATTACCCCATT